>JAQIWI010003486.1:0-10094 GCA_034698825.1 Deuterosminthurus bicinctus
TTGATTTGGGAATAGCAATAGACCCATAAGTGGTCCAGGCTAAGGGCGTATGTGCCCGTCCCACAATAAATAAATAATAAATAAATAAGCTCAGCCTAATTACTGACCAATCCTACGAATACGTGTTCCAAGGCGAACAAGGCCACAAGTTTCCAGCGTTGAAGGAATTGGAACTATATACCACGGATGACGAGGAAGATCCTGTGAGTGCTTACTTGTCGGACGGTTTGTTTATTGTTCCGAGTCTGACAACGATTGCATTGGATGGCTTTGTTGGCAAGGACGAAATCAAAGGCCTAGCTCGAAGTTTCCCCAACGTCATTGAAATTCGCCTGGATCACCGGTATTACCGTAATGACCCAAGCGACATCTGGAGTGTGGGAGCGTTCAAGTTTTTGAAAAAGCTTACAATCTGGAACTACGCGGTGAAAAGGCCAAACAAGGACTACATTAACATGGACAGGTTTTTAACCGGGATGCCTTTCGCAATTTGCAAGAATTTACACAAAACCGCTCGGCAGAATCTCGTTGGCTCTCCATTCAATGAAATCTTACGGGAAATTCCAAGTATACTACAACTGAAAAGTAAGGTCAAAAAAGAAATCTGTTGGTTAAGTACTCAGGGATATGTGAAGGAAGATATTTTCTGTTCATTCCAGATCTCAAACAACTGATTGTATGTGTGAAACTTGAAGATGAATTGGAAGAGCTCTCCGAAGAAATTCCATTTATCTCCATGGTCTCATTATGGTACGCCCTGGACATGATGCCAAATCTGGAAGCGAGATTTGTGTACGAGCATTATTGGCGGTCATGGCATTCTGAGGAGATACATAGATACAAAGCAGGTCGGTTTAAGGCATTCATCTTCCAATGTCCCATGTGCAAAATCCATAGATAGGAACAGTTTATATTTTTGCTGTCTTTGTTTTTTCTTGTAGTTACCATTACCATGTTAAAGACCGCTTTCAAGCATGTCCAGCCGTACGTGGAATTGGAACCTTTCTTTTATTGACCCGACCAGCATTTAGACCACGACCGAGTTCCTTGAAATCCCTAAATCCAAGTTCTTCTACTGTCCACCTAATCAATTAGTTGCTATAAATGCAAAATGTTACATTGTTATACCAATGTACTCGTCTGAAGGATTTCCTGTAAATTACGCCTACCTACCATAATACCGACGAAAAGCACTGATCACATTCCAAAAGAAAAATCACTGGAAACAAGCCACTGCTTGTTCATAAACATCCTCTCACTGTGCTTGGACATGGCACGTATACAGTACAGTGCAGTATTGCTTTGAGGAATTCATGCAGCACTATGCACCTTGATAGAGAGGTCACCCTGGGCAAAAACTTCATCAGTAGTATTTTGTGTGCCGGCTTATCTTAATTATTACTTGTTTGAATGCATCGTACAAGCACCATGCTCCTCGTGCGAATGAGAATAATATGGCAATGACGGAATTGCCCATGTGACAAGACAAAGGGACATAATGCGTATGATTTTTCTTTTCGAGTGTGATCAGTGCTGTTCGTCAACGGCCATACCACGTTGAAAGCACCGGTTCTCGTCCGATCACCGAAGTTAAGCAACGTCGGGCGGGGTTAGTACTTGGATGGGTGACCGCCTGGGAACCCCCCGTGCTGTTGGCATTACTTTTTGCCCTATTTTATTATTATGAGTGTTTGATAAATTCTTTCTGCTTGGATTTTGCCAAAGAGCCACTGAAATTAATTTTCTAGACATCCGACTCATCCCTCCCATTCTTTGCATTTGTTAACAATAGCCGAAGTTAGCAGTTATATATTTAATTAATTAAAGCTTTCCACTCGCCATCCGCTTTGCTCAAGCAGCGCCATTTAAATTCAATTCATCAACTAACGTAGAGTTTTGTATTTATTTTACAAACTACATACAACATTTCCCTTTGAATGTCCTAAAGTAGTCTTATGAAAAATAAACTTTGAATGCTTCTTCACTGCCTTTTTATTTTGAATAGATTCATAATAATCTGGCATTGTATTCCTCGTCGTATATAAGTGCAAATGATGGTGGGAGTTCTTTCACATGTTTTTATTAGTGATAATTTTCGACGTAAGCAAAGTAAACAACACACGACTTCAGTTCATGTAATGGGCAGAAGAAAGAGCTGTTGGTTGCAACCAAAATTCCACGTAAAGGACCAGAAGAATTGAGATTGAGGAGCTACTGTGCCCTTTACTACGTACTGGGAATGTTTCCGGAAACATTTCTACAAAAACGCTCGTCTCCTTCCTGCACAACCGCATCAAGAAGAAATGATAAGGGCGAAGGACCCTTATCATATCATAGTATACAAAGGTGTGCATTGCATAAACAAGTACATTGCATTGCATATGAACTTAGTACTAACTGGAGTAGCATTGTAAAATGTAAATGAATGGATATTCATAACAACATTTCTTGTCAGCATTTCAGCTTGCTGTCCATTTAAAATAGATTTCTTGTGTCACACTGTAGTCAGGACAGCACAGCGAGTGGGAATAAACTGTGATATGAAGATTATAAGCCGCTTTTTATTTTATTTGAAAGACCGAATATTGACATCAAGCCGAGTCTGCTGAACTCATATTGTGATTTTTCATGTCAAATGTAACATCTCGACTCGGTTTTTCAGTGAGAACATTCAGACGGCAGTAATGTGACAATTCTGGATGTGTGAGTAGCCAAAGATAATTCTGGAACATTAAGAGTGAATGAATTCTTTTAACAAGAATCATATATTTTCCACGTCAAAACTGGACTTTTCCAGCTGCAGTCAGGGCTTATAATAATTGACATCATTGAAGCAGCACAAGAAATATAATTGTTGAGGTAAGTAAAGTTGGTGGATGCACCATTTAATTTTTAGCTAAATGTCATTGTCAAAGACTGATGGATGAGGAACGTGAATTTCAGGTCTGGAAAATTTTGAGTGAACCTCAGGACAAAGACTTCAATTTTGAAAGGATTGCAAGGTCGGAGGAGGGTCACTGTAATCGGAAGGGTCTTTAAATTTAATCTAAAACGAGCTTGTTCAATTGAAGAAGATGTACCCAACTGCGATGGAAAATGCTATGTCCACGAATGTCGTACGTAAAATCCTAACTAAATTTTTTGCTAATCACCAGCCAGTTTGTGACCACAGCGCCGCCATAATTGATACAGTCATTTGAACTATTTCATTCAGGTAATGGACATCGTACTGAGCCACCTGAAAGTGAGAGATCTCCTTAACTGCCGTATAGTTTCCAAGTTCTGGAATGAGGCAGCATCCTTAGTGTTACGAAAGCGCTCAACGATGATCAAGCAGATTTCAACAACAAAAAGTCTGATGGAACTTGAAAAATGTATGAAGCAAAACTCGGACTTTCCTTTCGCTGGATTCATCTTCAATCATACATGGATGTTCAGTTGTCCTCGTGTGAAGAAATTTTTCAAGAATTATGGGGATAAATTCACAAGGCTTGCTTTGGGTGCATCAAAGAAGACAAGGATCCAGGATCTAGTTCCATTTTTAAACCATCTTCGTCGTCTGTCCATTCTGGAAATGCATTGGCCTCCTCAGCGTGCCGAGTCATTGGATTCTGCTGCTGGACAGGAAGGCGGCAGAATTCTCAAATTACCTTTGCTTCGTACCTTAAGGGTTTCTTCTGAATTGAATCAAGACGGTCTTGGTAAAGTTGTTAAGGCGGCGTCCCCTTCCCTTCGTATAGAATGTCTGGAACCTACATATGGACTTTTGAGACAGCTGAAAAGTTTCGGGAAGCTTCAAGCTGTGTCTGTCTTGAAGACGGAGATGAAATTCTGTCGAGAGGACCAAGGGGAAGATGACGCGTTTAGAGTAGCGGAGTTGTTCTCAAGTGAGTCACCTGCGTTGACCAACCTGGTATTGGGATCCCCAAATTTTATCTCACTGGATGGGCTACAGAAGATATTGATTTCAAGTCAGCATACTCTGAAAGAGTTGGATTTGAATGAAATATACCCATCCGAGTTCTTATCCGAGTGTCCAGTACTAACCAATCTGACTAAACTCAGCCTGCACATTGATGATGAACACGACGAATACCTTTTCCAAGGGAGTTATGGCCACAAGTTTCCGGCATTACAGGAATTGGAAATTGCTGACGAATTCATCGAAGCGAACTTGTCAGACGGATTGTTTATGGTTCCAAGTTTGAAAAGGATTGTCTTACGAAGCTATTTTATCAACTCTAGAATTGAAGACCTAGCTCGCAGTTTCCCCAATGTCATCGAAATAAAACTGTTTCACTATCGGTATGATGATTTTCAATATAACGAAGATGCAGGGCCAGTTGACATCTGGTGCGTTGGAGCGTTCAAGTTTTTGGAGAAACTTAAAATCTGGGACTGTAGTGTAATGTGGCCAACCAAGAACTACGACGACCCCGCCATACCGATCAATATCCAAAAATACCAGGTAATGAACATGGACAGCTTCCTGACGGGGATTCCTATCACAATTTGCGAGAAATTGCGCAAGCACAATCAGCAGAATCTCAAGGACTCTCCATTCCATGAATACTTACGGGACAGTCCAAATATTCTCCAGCTACAGAGTAAGCCCGAAGTTATGAAAACTGTTGGTTAGTGATACATAGCTATGTGTTGAATGATACTTGCTCTTGATTCCAGACCTGAAAGAACTGACTATAAGTGTGGACTTGGGCTTTAGCGTTAAATGGGACGAGGTTCCCGAAAAGCTTCCATTCATATCCATGGTTTCGGTTTGGTACGCCCTACAAATGATGCCAAATCTGAAAGCGAGATTTGTGTACGAGCCTGAATTGCTGTCGAAGAATGTCGGAGAGGAAGATTTTGACAAAGCAGGTTAGTTTAAGCCATTCTGTTAAGTCAATCCAAAGAGAGGAACATTTTTCAGTTTTCTTCGTCTTTCTCATGCAGTCGCAGTGTTGAAGGCCGCTTTCAGGCATGTGCACCCGCACGTGGAATTGGAGCCTTTTTTCGATTGACCCAACCGGCACTTACAACACGGCTTTGTTCCTTGAATTCACCACATCCGCGTCCTCGTACTTATAACCAAATCACCTGCTTCATGTATTGTTAAATGCATGATTTTTACTCCCCTCCTTACGTCTAGAAATCTGTCAATTGTATCAATGAACTCGTCTTGAGGATTATGGATTCACATGCATGACATATTTTTTTCTTATTTTAATCCACGAATATTCCATTTGACTCTTTTTGAAATCGATTAATTTATCTTGAAGATAGCTCGTAAGGCTATAATACAACTATTTATTAAATAAATAAAACTTTGTCAACACCGATGATAATAATAATAGTGGACAACTTTTTTAAGCTTGCGAATACGTTACCAAGGGAATAAAACTCGGAATTCTACTTGCGGTCAATCTTATCAAATCTCCATATGATGAAGCATTATGCACTCAAGTCATACGGGAGAATCCAAATATTGTTCAGTTTAAAAGTAAACCTGGCGTACGGCAACTACTGGATAATTATTGAAGGGCATGTAGAATGCTACTTTTCGGAGGTTTCCAAGGGTAAATGACGCATTGAGAGTGGATGAGTTGTTGTCAACTGAGAATCGCCTACGTTGACCAAACTGGACTTGAATGCTCATGGATGCATCTCACTGGCGGGCCGATGGAATTACTGATTTCAAGTCAGCACACTCTAAAGGAGTTTTGTTTAGATGAAGTTTATACCCATCAGACTTATCATCAGATTGTCAGTACTCTTCAAGCTGACCACGTTCAGCGTGTTGGTTGATGATCCACCTTTTAAACTTGCGGATATGCCACCAAGGGCATGGAATTCTAAATTCAACTTGTGGTCAATCTTATGAAATCTCCCCACGGTGAAACATTCAGTGAGGTAATACGGGGGAATCACAATAATCTCCGACTTAAAAGTAAGCCTGAAGTACAGCAACTGCTGAGTAATATTTGAAGTGCATGTAGAATGTGACTTTCTGGATGTTCCAGATTTGCAAGAACTGACTGACTGTATGTGCGGATCGTAGAGTTGGATTTAAACAATTACCGGAGCATTGTTGAAACTTGATCCATACTGGAGTCTTGACTGGAGTATGGAACCTACACGGCCTACACGTAGCCTGGCCAAAAATTTCATTCTTAAACTAGAGTACGGTGAACATAATCTTTCGCCATTGGAAATGTTCAAAATTACAAGGAGACATTGTGTACTTCTAAAGTTTATTATTGCACCTGCACTCATAAAATACTATGAACAAAAACAAGGTATTGCTACTTTGGCAATCAATCTGATGGATGGTCCAGTGAAAATGAGCCTCCTAGTGCCCAACATGTGGAGTGTGATCAGTGCTTTTCGTCAACGGCCATACCACGTTGAAAGCACCGGTTCTCGTCCGATCACCGCAGTTAAGCAACGTCGGGCGGGGTTAGTACTTGGATGGGTGACCGCCTGGGAACCCCCCGTGCTGTTGGCAATACTTTTTGCCCTATTTTATTATTAGTGTTTGATAAATTCTATCTGATTGGATTTAGCCAAAGAGCCACTGAAATTAATTTGCTAGACTTTGATTAGACCATTCTGCACTGTTGTGTTTAAAGGGATTTTTGTTTTGCAAGGAATACCGGCAAAGTCTGTCTATTAATCTAATGCGAACCGCTGGAGTAACCCACGACAGACATGTTGTACATTTACCTTGTTGGCTTGAAACTCTCGTAGAAAATATGCTTGTGCATTCGTTGCACTTAAATGAAAACATGGGCAGTGCTGCAATTTTTTTTCTGCCAGCCCAAGCTAGAAGAATGCCTCGACACTCGACACCTTCAGCTCGAACGCCTTTAATATGGCTAGTAAGCTTACCGGCAAGTTATGTTGTGAACCGGAGTAGTCAATGAGAACAAGGAGCTATGTTGTGTCATTATTACAAACTGGAAATGATGCCCGAAACATTCCCACAATAAGAGAACTCATCCCTCCCATTCTTTGCATTTGTACACAATAGCCTAAGCTTGCAATGAGATATCATACTGATGTGAAAGTGTAGCCTTAAACGTCAGCTGAAACTTGACTGTGAAATATTACTTTAATGAGAAGTAAACTGCGGATGCTTTTTCACAGCCTCAAACTTGATTTTAATCCGCACTAAATGAGCTTAAAAATGCAGTTGTCGCACAGGTGAGACAAGACAAGGCATGCCCTGCACCCTTCGCATGAACGATTGCAAGCCAACAATCGATTTTCTTTGTTGTATCATACAAGTGCCAGTGGGCCAGCTTAGGACTGGAAGAGAACTCGAGGATTTTTGGTTGCTGTTATGAGGATGAGGAACGAGGAAGCAAGATGAGCAGTGAGCAGTCAATTGAATTGTGCGTAGGGTTTCCATTCATAAAGTCGCCCTGTAGCCGCCAACACACCCTCAAGCTGATCTTGAGTCACACACATATGCATAATCATGCCGCAACAGTGTTTCTGTATCCTTGTTGGAACAACTTGTCAGGACAGGACGGAAATAAACCATGATAAGGGCTTCAAGTTACTATATGATTTTATTTCAAATACAAAAGTTTGACACCGATTCAAATGTGGTACAAACTCAAACTGCAAACTACATGTTAAGTTTAATATTAGCATGAGAAGTATTAGATGACAATTGTTGCTGTTTGAATAAATATTACCAACATGAGCAAGGTAAGGCTGTCTGAAAAGAAAGGAAAAACTGCAGTTTGTACGGCCAACTTTTGCAGCAGAATCTGCAAATCAAGAAACTAGCGAATCGTCCTTCAATTCTCTGTCTGAGGTTGAACGGCAATTCTACCAACCGTTAGTTGTAGCAACCATCGACTTGAACGAGTTATCCACGATGGTATAAACTTTGGTACAAGTATTTTGGATGAAAAGCCTTCTAAGTACTACTTTAGTTTTCGACAAAATACGTTGGGTTGCCAGCAAAAAAAAACGATGGACCGGTGCTATAGTACTCCTCTGACTTACTAAAGTGTCATAGGATCAATTTGCTTGTGCTCGTTGATATGTGACGTCCAAATTGTAATAATTTCTATCATTCGATCACTTTTAGCATCAAATTCACTTCCATGATTTCTTCTACCCTAAGTTCTATTTCATTCTCTCATACTGCTTAATTTAATCCCAACATTTTCCAGTAAAGTCTACCTGTGCTTAATGACTGATAGCCGTTTTTTTATATTTATATTTGTCAATACTTTGTACACAATATTATACGATCATGTGTACAAAGTTTCCCAAGTCACGCCGAATGTTGTTTGTAATGTTGTATACCCAAAGAGCAAGTACTTTCCAATGTGCTTCATTTAGGCCTTTAAAATGGTCTTGGTACTTCTATATGGATGCAGTCAGTCGTTGACTACGAGTCTCCGTTTTCCTACAGACTTTCCAATTCGTCAAGAATCCACTAGAGCACTCTGCACACTCGTTACTTTCCTCTTGATTTTACTTAGATGTAGCAGCTGGAACCGGCATATGAAGCCCATGGTTTGTTCAATCCCAAATGCTACAATAAATGAACGTTTATTAACTGCCTTACTTTAACAAATTAAAATGAACAATCTAAATCTAAAGTCTTCAACAAACCTTCTTCATGGTGGCGAATAATTAGGCCTTCAAACAGAGACATATCTTGAGTGAAGAGCAATGAGGATTAAATCAGAGTCAGTGTCTCCTCATAGCGATCTCCACAAGGAACAACAACAAGCAAAACTGGATTGACTCCTTCCTGAAAAGCACACAAGAGTGCATTTGGTACAGTCACAGTGCTTAGCTTATAGCCATAGGGAAATAATCATCACATACCCAAGATGAGTAAACACTGCAGCTTGAGCCGTAGGAAGCCGCAGGAAGCCATAGGAAGCCGTAGGAAGCCGTAGGAAGCCACATGAAAAATTATTTATTCTCAATTTTGAGCTGAATCTTTCCTGCAACATATTGATGTTGATGGGAAAAAAATGCGGATGCGTTTTTACTTCATCAAACTTGATTTGAATCCGCCCCAAGCGAGTTAAACAATCCAAACTGTCGCACAGATGAGACACGCCCATGAAGAACGGCAAGGCAATAATTGATTGTGAACCGACCTTACAGATCGCTTGTATTTATGAAGGTTAATTTCCAGTTAAACAACAATTAGAGCTGTCTTGTGGTAGCATGGAGCTCTGATCCCGCAATTAATATCTGTACTATCCGTACAAGCTGCAGTTGGCACTGGAAAATCACTGCGGTCGTCACTACATGGTAGTGTAGTGACGACTGCCTTTCCTGAGTGTTCAGCTGATTACTTTTGTATGTGCTCTCTCTTGCTTCATGCAGTTGCCAGTGTGGCTGACTGAGTGGGATGGGAAGTCGAGAATTATGGGCCTCTGTTAACGTGGATGAGAGAGCAAGATGAGCACACAAATAGATAATTTTTCTTGCCCCTTTAAGTTAGCAAGTAGACGGAAATGAGGATAAACGAATGCCCATGGTTGTCAGAGTCAAAATCAATGGCCATTTTAAAAATAGTCTACTTTGTTTTCAATCGTTAGCCTGCATGCATGCTCCACCTAACAGTTGTTCACTTTTTATTCTTATTTTTCGATACCTTTTGCACAATGTCATATTGTCATGCGCAGACCATTTCCCGACTTATGTAGCATAAGTTGACCGTGCTTTTTTATGCCACAAAGAGCAAGTATTTTTCAATTAACGTCATTCAAAATGCTTACCACTGAAAAACCGAGTGGAATAATGATGGCATTGAGAAATTATTTATGACAGACTGTTTGCTGAAGTCAATGGGATGATTTTTAATTTTTTACTGCAAGCTTGGCTGTTGTGTACAGAGGAAAGGGACGGGCTTTTTCTGCAAGAAATGTTTCCGGCAACATTTCCAGTGAGCAGTAATGCCACGACAGCTTCTCATTCTCAATAATTATTCTGCTCCTCTACATGATTTCGGTGGAAACAAACAGCTCTTTCGTCTATGCAGTCATAGTTCCAGTGTTTTTTCACCTGTTACATTGGAAATTGACCAACAAAAATCTGTACGTTATTAT
>JAQIWI010003487.1:0-10094 GCA_034698825.1 Deuterosminthurus bicinctus
TGAGTGTAGTTGGAAAGGGGCCGTCAATATTGACGTCTCCAACGATCTTTAGCTTGAAAGTGGTTTCTTCCCTGTTGTTCCCGTCGCCGTATTTCAGCTTTCCAGATCCTCCAAATTGTTTCAACTCCGCCTGAAGATTCCCCACAATTTTCTGCTCATCTTTTCCTTCACTGTTTTCAAATTTAATTGTTATGACAAGGCTGCCGCCCCAGGTGACTCCAGTTACAACATGAGTGGCACCGGGATGCTTGAGAGCGTCAAGGCTAATCACTTGTTCAAGTCTTTTATCCAAAATGTTCATATCTTCATATACCGTTGTTACCTTGTTAACCAATGAGACGGAGACTATGCGCTCGCTGTCCTTGTATTCTTTTAAGTATTCACCCGATCCTGTGACGTTAATGAGACCGGCGCATAAGCTCAGTTTTAATTCAGCTGCTAAATCCAGCTTGCTCAACTTGTCGCTCATGGAAGTCTCGTGGACAAAGTCACTGAAAGTTTTTTTGGTTTCGGTCAAGTTAACACAACCGGTTGGTGGCGGGTATTGGGTCAGAATGCACATGTTGCTGGGTTGATCATTACAGGCGTTGTACAAATACCCGAGTTTCAGTGGGTTGCCAAGGGCAAGTCGTTGTATTGTATTTTGTTGCATAGTACGTACTTCTCCTTTAAACAAACACAATTAAGTTTGGTAGTGTTTTTAGCTTACAAAATTATTTGGAGGCGTTAACCAAAATAATGTGACCAATTAAAATATAAACTTATGTACAGTTTTTTAAAGTGTACACTACAGAATAATAATTCTGTTTAGCTTGAGAGATTTAGGGAATAACTTTTTGCAGCTTGATTAAAGGAAACGGCTCATGAGCTGAGTAAATGCTCCGAGTGAATTGTCCGAGTCTACTGCTGAGTGCTCAAAAGTTCTATGTGATCCTCTCTTGTGTATGAAACGAGTGGCAGAAAATAGTTTCAAGGTCACATTGTGTAGAGCTGCTCAGTTTTGCCTGATTCACATGCACTTGTTGCCAGCGTGCTTTTACTCTAGCCATAAGATTCCCACTCAGCACTACTACTGCTAATGCACAGGGTGGCTTAAAATAAGATATACACTTACTTGTCTATTTATGATTCATTCATGAAAAAGTTGCTCATTTTGTTCAAGAAATTTTTCTTGAGTAGAATGATCAAGTCTGTAGCAGACGAATATAAAATGTCACATGAGTGGGTTTAAGATAACATGCCACGCATTAGTAAAATGTTTTGCTGTTGACAACAACGTGATTGTGAGATGGAATGACTCCATGTGATCCTTAACCACCAGTTCTTGGGAAGTTGTCACTATAAATGATAAGTGTTACGAGGTCATGATCCAAAGCTTTTGATAACAGCGTTAAGTATGCGAAGACAAGCATGAACAATAGCAAAATGATTTGTCTCATCCTGTACAGGCTGATTAACAATGAACAACCGGTTTCAGCTGGACAGCTTCCAAGTAAAAACTTAGAAAAACAAGAGGTGAAATGGACACATAAAAGCGAATGTTATGAATGGCTTCATTAGCACTTTGAGAGTGCGACCGTCTGGAAACCTCTGAACTCTCAGTTGACTACACATCTCTTCACGTGGCTTTTGAGCAGGCACATCTGTTTTATTTCTACGCATTACAGCACAGCAAGTGTTCCATGAGTTGGTCTTTAATGTTACTACAGACGTTGAAGACATGCATTTTCTTTTGAGCACGCCACCCGTCCACATAAGTGTTTCAAATAGCATAGTATTTCATGCCATTCACGTTTCAGGACAACCGCAAAAACTTTTATGAAGACGCGCTAAAATTAATCAACTAAGAAGCCGCAGGTTCGGCCACGTGGAATATTTAACTGAATTGAATAAGAGAGCGTCAAATGTCATTTTTAAGTCATGATTGAGTATCTCAATGAATGAGCGAGTGATTTTAATTGTAACTGATGAACGAGTGCGTAATATTATGGTAACATGTACTATCCAATTATGAAGAAAACCTATCCAAAGAGTAACCTAAGTTAATATAAGGGAACTATTTGAACTTTCTTGTAAATTTAAAACTGTGGGGTATGATAGGAGTCATCCTTTAGACAGCAATAAATCTATACATACATACCTACATTCACGTTTCAGACTTAAAGCAATATCCAAGACAGTAACCAACGGTGCTTAGAACATGGAGACGTTGAAACGTGTGCTCGTGAATTCAGAATAGTTTGGAGGAACCGCGAGGGATATTTCGTATCAACCATGCAGGTCCCATTGATAGAATTCTCCGCAACAGACCGTACAAGCTTCGTAGCCATACCAGGATCTACTTCACCAAACGTTCCAAACTTGACGTGTAGAGGCCGTCGATGAAATCGTCTACTCATCGTCATTGAATGACTTTGACAATTAGACCTACGATACCTGGAGGCATCCATTAAATTCCGTGTAATGTCTCTCTGTATCCCATCCAATATGGTATCCGAGTCTCGCTGTAGTTTCCCAAAACACCGGAGTATCATAAAGCCCGCAATTGGGAATAAGACTGCCATTTGGCCAACGACGCACCAAGCAAAGGGAGCCATGTAAAAGTATTGGAAATTTCCTTTCAGGCATATGACCCAGGATATTGATATCAAATGAAGAAGCAGGTAATACATAAACGGGGCGAGCTGTTCCCAGTTTAAGTTGCTAATGCTTGTCAGAAGCTCCAACTGGATGTGGTACAACCTTCGCTGAGTCCAATGAAGCGAGTCAAACTTGGAAGTCCTGATCAAAAATCATAAAATATAAGACCATAGTATTTATTCTTCTCAAGTCTGTATCAAGTCTTACGTCAAGGCTCTGACAGCCATCGCGAATCCAACGGCCGACTCTCCAAAGCAAAACACACACGTAAAGAGAATTGCACAAGCTGCTGCGAGACAGATCCAGTCAGTTCCGGTGAGAACCACGTAGACAAAGAGTTTGAAATTCTCACAGATCCAACCCTCTTGCACGTAAATCAAATGACCTAATGCTAATGGACTGTTTCGGAATCCTAGTGCAGTCAGAGGTATATCAATCGAATAAACAATTATGCTGATGAGATACACAGTTGCTGCAACAGCTATGTTCCGGTCTTTTCGGTGCATGTGTAGTGTGCTTGGACTGTTGTAGTGTCTCCCTAAAAAGAAATTATACAGTTAAGGTTAAGAGAAATAACTCCTACTGCAAATAAAACTTACTGGCAAAATCTTGGTGCCAAAGATTTATAGCATTATACAGCTGACACCATTCCTTTGCTCGCAGCATGGTGTCAATGGTCATGAAAAATGTAACTATTGCTATAATGGACATGAGTGTATGGATGCATGCATCAAGTGTGAACAAGCCACTGTGAGATATAGAGTGGTCATTGTAGAGCAGAAAAGCGGGAGCTCCAACAAAATAAATCACTCGAAGTAACAAACAGACTTGAATTGCACTTGTTACTGCTTTATGTAGTCCTTTAGCTGGCTGGAGCTCCATAAATTCGTTATTGCTGCTGCGCCATGATACTTCAAAAGGGATCAACATTAATCGGGATGTCAACTGGATAGCGCTGTGGGGGATGCCCAAACATGTGGACATGTAGGTTTCCTCAGCAGCCCTCTTAGCTTCTGTAGCACAGTTCTTGGAGAAACCTGAAAGACCCTTTAAAAGTACGATGATTTTACGTAGTCCACGGAAACTTGTTTTGTCCAAAATTCTTGAAACAGTTGGCATTTTGAAACTGGACGCTCTTGTCTTGAACCCATGCATTGCGTATACTTCACAGAAGATATTTTTAACCAACCAACCCCTTACCTCGAAGAGGTTCAGCCAGAAATGAATTGTTTTCCGGGTAATTCAACTCAACTTTCGCTTCCGATAGCCATGAAAAGGCAAAAGAAGACGTAGGCTTGAATAATAGATAATCAACTAGCACGTTTATAATTAAAGTTAATGTTTAATCCAATAACTTCCACTTATGGTTCCGAGGAAGTTATTGAATTGCCTTGATTTACGCTTCCCTGGAAGTAATGTATTGTCTTGAGTCCCTTCCGGGACTTTAGATTTTACTTTAAGGGATTGAAGAATTATTATGAAAATTACTGAAAACCTGTCCGGTTTTATGTCTTATCATCCAGCCTCAACCCAAATGCTTTATGACTGTGGACTGTGGATGCCATTGTGAAACCACATGATGGAAATGCAAGTAGATGGCTCGACAAGGAAGTACAGTTTGCGTGATTCCAGGGGCCCGTTTCATAAACGTGACAAGTCGACAATTGTCAGTCACTAATGACAGAGGTGACATTGACAAGTCTCACGTGACAATTTCTCGTTGCATAAAAGTACGACAAGTCTGGTGATTTGAATTTTGCCAAGCGGGAACAAGTGTTCAATAAGATTCACAGCGGCCGGAAACAGATCACACTTTTCACTCGTTTTCATTATTTTTACAGCCTTTTTTCACAAATTTGTGATCATGGCGAGATCAATGCAGTCGAAATTGGAAGTTCTCAATATGATTTACTCCGAAAGGGAGAATCTTTTTGGGAAGTTTAGCGATAGACTGACGAGTGAAGAGAAAATGAACAGTTGGAACGCAGTAGCTGAAAAAGCAAAAGAACTTGGAGTCATTCCATCGCACCAAGATGGAAAATACCTTCGGGATACAACATGGCAAAACTGGAGGAAGAGATCCATTGTAAGTCATCATCAACATTTATCAACTCTGATGCATTTTTAAAAAAAGTTCCCAACTCTGTTCCTAACAAAAATTTGCTTGCATCTAGTGCCGATTTTTTTATGCAAAAGGAAATTTACGAGGCATGAGAAAATTTTAATTCAAACTTATTGCACTTTATTTAGGCCAAACGGGACAAAAGGAATAAGACTGGAGAAGGTGGAGGGAGAAGTTGTGCATTAGATGAAGCTGATGACCTCATTTACCAAATTATTGGGAAGGAATCTCCGGTTCTGGACGGGTTGGATGTTCCCGAGTCAAGTGGAACTTCTTCGGCTGAAATTGAAATCAATCCCAATAATTCCGGCGTGAATGAAGATCCTGAATCGGAAAGTGAAGCCGTGAAGAGAAAGAAGCCTGGAGTAAAGGAAGGGCGTGCTCAGGCTCTTGGAGTGCTTAATGATATAAAAAAGCAACGCTACGAAGAGCAGGTCGAGTTATGCAAACGTGAGAAGAGAATTCGCGAGCTTGAGATTTTTGAACGTGAGAAAAGACTGGGGCTGGGTCCATCTGAATATTCAGTCTCTCTACATCAGCAGCTAGGTAAGTCAAAGAAAACTGGATTTTATTTTGAGTTAAATTTTAATTGTTGTACAATTTTCATTTGTGTTCCTGCTGTGCAAATTTCAGGCACTGCTAACGATCCAATTGATCTCGGTCAACACTAAAATTGGGAGATGATACGCTGGAGATTAGCCAAAGCGGAGGGAGCAGGTTTATCGTTTTCCGCAGCAACTTCGTCGTCATCTTCTCCATCTACAGAATCAAAATTATTATTGAACTAATTACTTTCGGTTTACATTGAATATTTGCTTTAAATAAATGTTTGTTTTAAATAAATTTTACCTCCTTCAGTATCACTACTGAGAAAATTTCTATTAGAAAGTTTCTTCTGGATGTTGTGTAATGTTGCTGTAGCCATGACCACCTTTGCAGCATTTAGTGGATCCATCCGAAGGTAATTGAGACACGGGAAAAGTTCTTTCCAAACGGAAAAGGCGTTCTCAATCACTCGCCTTGTAGATTTGTGAGCTCGGAGAAAGCGATCTGTTGAATCTGATCGCAATCCTGAAGTTACCGGAGGAATCAGCCAGTCAGACAAACCAAAGCCGCTGTCCCCCAAAATAACTGCGTTCGGAAAAGGTCGCCATCCTTCCGTCCATCTTTCGTGTAATTTGCTGTTCCTCAGCATTCTAGCATCGTGAACAGAACCAGGCCATTTTGAAGAAATGAAGTAAAACTCCTGGTTTGGTCCACAAACCGCCAGCACATTCAAAGAGTGACGACCTTTACGATCCACAAAAGCTTCTTCATGTACTGTTGGAGCATCCATTGGTATCAAAGACCCATCAATTAAGCCCCCAACATTTGGAAATGGAATGGAAGAAATTCTAGCAAATTTCTGCGATATCTTCTCAGCATTTTGCTCGGGCCACCTTATTTCGTTTCCAAACAATTCTTCTATAATTACACTGCATACATTTCGAACACATCGGTGTACTGTTGCTCTATCAACCCCATGCATTCGTCCAACTGCATGATATTGGCTCCCATTTCCGAGCCAAGCCAAGGCGGTGAGAAATTGCTGTTCTGAACTTAGAGCTGAGTTCCTTTTCGTAGGATGGGCAAGATGTTTTCCGATTCTCTTAAGCACATACTCGGCTGATATATTGTCCATTCGGAATTTTTGTTTAAAACGGAAATCGTCATTTCTACTGTAATTTATTCTTGGACGAAAATTTCTGGCCCTCCTCACAGTTAAATTTTCCTCATCAGATTCTGAATCCGATGAGAACCAAGCCATATCACCAATATTGAACTCCATTGTGCCGAAAACTTCTCTCAAAATTTCTGTCAATCGAAATAGATTTTGAATTCAAAGTTTTGCTGGAGCCAATCTTCACTCGCATGCGCACTTTGTCAAGCTCACCGGTCATTGACAATTGTCGAATTTTATGCAACAGGAATTGTCATTGACAATTGTCCCAATTGTCGACTTGTCAAGCTCACCTGTCATTGACACTTGTCGTGTTTTATGCAACAGAAAATGTCAATGACAATTGTCAAATTGTCACAATTGTCGACTTGTCAAGTTTTATGAAACGGGCCCCAGGAAGTCAAAATGTCCAAGCCTTTCATTTTACTTGATTAATAAATGCATTGAAGAAAAACAGGGAGCAACCCGGACGTAGAAGTCTTTTGTGCAATTTCAAATTCTATAAGCATTTATTCGACGTTTACGTAGAACTCTACAATCTCCTGTGGGTTGCTATGAATAAAACAATGCTGAACCTTTAGAGTGGCACAAATCGTATTTAAATTACCGTTATGGTACAACTTCATACTTTCCGGGTAAGTAGAAAAATCGCATGACATTTATATGAAATCATAGTTAATGTTATAAGGGACCAATTCCAGACTAAATGAGCACAAATTTTAGGCCTTTTTTCTATTTGTTCGTTATAAAAGCATAGGAAATACAAAGCGGCTTATTTAGGTCGACTGGAAGAGAAACCAGAACAGGAAACTTGAGAAAAAATTGTAGCCCTGTATGGTAATTTTGAGTGCATTTAATGACTAACTGACTATTCCAGACCAGCGCAGCAAAATTTCCACTAACCCAGAGACATAATTAACCTGGGAATCTTTAAGAACGCTTTTTTAATTAATGGGTCGATTGCTGACCATTGTGCTCACTTTCTCCCACAAAGCTGAATCGTCCCCAAAATTCTCCACTATTTTGTCTCCTTGAAACAATCCTACTTTGTGATAACAATAATGCCCGTGTGCACGGAGCCTGCCCAAGTAGCACAGCAACGGAAATTTCTCGTTCATTTTACGTCAAGGAGTGCAGCTATTAACGAAAGTTTCACGTTAAACGAGGGTGCAGAGATAGTCAAATAAACATAGAAAAATAGGTTCAAATGTCCGCCCATATAACGTAAAATAATCTGGTGTATTCCACGTAGATTTCACGCTTCAGATTTCCGTGTTTTTTCCATTCACTATTACACGTAATTTTTACGGAAGACAACTAGCCTTATGCGGATGGTCTCTTAAGGACTATTTTATTAGCCTCGTGACATTTAAAGTAGTGTGATTTCAAAATTCATGCACAGAATTTATTAAATTTATTAATTTCTTACTGAAATAATAACATTTTCAAATAAGTTATTGTGAATAAATGACCAACAATTTCATAATAATTAATGCATCATCCATGGACTTGACTTTCCTCTGGTCTGGAGAGCCTGAAATTGTCAAAATTAATGGCAATATATTTTAAGCAATTTAAAATACACAGTAGGACTTTTAACTTATTAGCAGATTAACCTCACCTATTCAGTCTGCACTTTGCTGCTATCAGTCAAACTCCAATGGTCTCTTCTTAACCCTCATCTAATTAGATGACAATCCTGCTGTCAATTTCAAACACAAGCATGTAAAAGATTTCACACAGAAATCATAAGAAATCCCGAGTTTAGAAATTATAACGGATTATTACCTTTATATTATGCAGCATGATTTCTGTTCCATCAGCACGCAGCTTTGCACTTTAAAGTTCTCCATTGTGTTCGCTAACGCGTCCTCTGATGTTTGCACAGAACGATATTATTGCTACTAAACTGATACTATGAAGTTTACAAACACTATACTAAATATTAATTTAGGTCACTCACTCAGTTAATGTATTTTAATTAACTTCACAAAATTAATTATCTACTGATTAAAATTAAAACTGATTATCTACTGGGCGCCTTGAGATAGAATGAGCCGTTGGACACTGGCGATGCCATGCCCGCTCAGTCTCATTGCGCATGACTTGGCCGCCATAAAATATGTGAAACTCTTTGACGCATTGTGAACGTGAAATTAACGGGTGCCGAATTTCATTTAATTCACCTTTGAGCATCGTTGAGAGGGCTGAAGTATTCACGTGCTATTCGCGTTATATTAGCGTAAAAAACTCAACGTCCATTTTTTGCACCTTTCATACACGTAAATACGTGTAGGTTGTGCTACATGGGTGGTCATGCACACAGTTCAGTGAGGTTGATCAACAAAGTATTAACTTAAAACGGTTCAAAAAGTCTCACTCCTCCACGCTAGATTTCGCTGGGATCGCCCTTACTGCTTTCCCACCTGTTTTCCCTTTATGGAGAAACAAGTGTGCGTGCTTTCACGTTAAAGAGTAAAGTCGTGCTCGTGTGTCTTCGTGGGTGGCTGAGGAGCACAAGTTGTTCTACTGACTCAGTCAGTTTGACGGATATTGAGGAACTTGGAAAATGGGAAAGCATTACGTAGCCCACTAGCTGTTCTTCGTCTTCCAACTTGAGTCAGTTGATCCTCAATTCCCCTATGGCGTGGACGTGCTGTGTTGTCTTAGCGTCTGTCAGTGAGTTCCCTAAATAGGCCGACAGGTCTAGAATAAAAGTGACTTGAATTGATTGGATTTTAATTGGGAGGGATTAGGCTGCTGTCGTGGTGTGATTTGCATCATTCTGTTGGAGTTTTCAAGAGCGGACTTGTGCGTGTTCAATTGGTAAGTGTTACTGGATTATCTTATGAGGATTTTGCTGTCAGATTTGTAAGGCGATATGACACCTCGCACAATGCAGTCTCGGTTCTTTTGTTTTGCATGCAAAGCAGTGCAATGGGTTTGATTCCACCTGTAGATTCGGTTCTGGTACTTTTTTATGACATTCTTTCTACACAGAGTGAACAGTCGGGAAATGGAGACAATCTAGAGACTCACGATTCTTGCAGAATGACTTTTTTTAGACAAGGTCGCTGCTGTAATGTCTGTAATTTCTCTTTCGCACTCAGTCCGGACAAATGTTCGTCCGAGTGAATGGTAAATTTGTTGACAAGAACAACGAAGGCAAGAGAGGAGGTTGCTAAGCAAAGCCCTCCTGCTAAGGCTGCTGGTCCTTTCTCTTAATGTAACTATTCCCTGGGAAAGTAAATTGAGACTTTGCAAAACATCTCTTGTAGAAAAGTGGGAAATGTTTGCAAATATTTGTACAAACTTTATTGATTAAAACCTTGAGTTGGAGTTCCTTCCAAAGGGTTTCGTTTTTGCCACCAAGTTTAATTAGAAATGTTTAGAAACTCCACCAACGAAGGTTGAAATTTCAAGAAATTGTTGACGTCATGAGCAAGTCGCATGTTCTCAAACACTTTTCTATAGACTCAACATTTGTATTCCATGTAACAAGTAAGAATTTTCTGCTCAATTAAATCAACAAGCCTTTGATCTCCAGGTCCACGAGTTAGATGGTGCTTGAAAATAAATAGGACCTAGCGAGGTCAATTATTATTGGTCTCA
>JAQIWI010003488.1:0-10092 GCA_034698825.1 Deuterosminthurus bicinctus
GACTTCTCAATGCTCATTCCGCTTTGCATAAGAGATCTGGCTGTGATATTGTAATCTTCTACATACTCTAAAAGACTGCAATAATGTTACGTTAAATTGGCATACATGAGAGAATTAGTTGTGATTCCATGGGTTGACCTAACATGTACCTTTGAGTAAACTCATCTTGGGCAGAACGACTTCCAGAGCTACCAATTATCTTCAGTGTCACTGATTGCATTTCATATTCTAGCCTTGCTAATGCAATGGTGCCTGTGGCGCGTGCCAGACTCAATTGTGAAAAACGGTCGAAACGTCCTTGGAAATCAGCACAACCAGTAGCATAGACTTTGTTATGATTGACTGTCTTCAGAGTATCCTCACTTATCTTGAGTGGAAATGCAAGCTGGGCCGAGAAAGCAAGTACTGTAAATGTTACTACAAATCTACTACAGCTGTGCAGGATCATTTTTAAGACAATATTACTGAAGTCTGCTGCGGTTCACTAAGAATGAAATCCACAATTCACACTTTATAAGCCGATCAATCCATTCTTGCAAATTAAATGTAACAGAGGTGGCTTAAGAACGCAAGCTTGAGTCAATAGTTTTATTGTTGTATAGTACCAGCAGTTATGTTTTTATATAAAATTGATTCCAGTTTCGTAAACATACTGAAGCAACTCAAATCAAGAATGAGCAAATGTAGCTCTGTAATTGAGTTTTGGGCTGTATTTTATATTTCAGTACTTGAATTGATGTCATCCACCTCCTCACTTACACTTCGATCTGCCATTAACCATATTACTCCATTCTTGAATGTACATCAGTACCACAAACTTACTGCGTTTGTTTTGTGTATTCCAGCCATTTCAGGCCAACTATAGAGATTCCATGGGTACAATATGAATTATTGCTGACATTAAATCAGCTTTTTACCCCATTTTTGCCCTTGCACGACAAGGCAAGACGCAAGACCCATGAGCCCCACATTTCTGTTTGACTCCGGATTTGAATATAATGTGGTACCAGAAGACGGCAGACCCGCTGGAAGCCTCGAGAAGAACTTCAGCGCCAGTAAAGCATGTCCCTCTGCCTATCTCAGCCGCTTTGAACTAACGAGAAACCCCGGCGAGGTGATCAAGCGGTTTTTAATAGGTGACCCCATCAGTGGATAGGGCACTCCTAGTTGAGTCATTCCACCTCTAAACTTGATGCGCCAACTCGCGGGTTACTTCAGCAATCCCGAGTGAAATTTTTTTGAAATCGAAAATGTGGATTTTCTTATGGGATTTCACATGCAAATTTTCGGCTACCACAGGGACCCTTTGCAACATTTTAATTTTGGGTCAACATGCCAAATGGGCATATAGCATTATGATGGAGGTGGATTGGGTATGGGCACGGAAGTACTCACTAGTGACCCTTCATACTGCATTGAATAGTTTTATGAAAATAAATTGTAACTTTAAAGCAATCTGACCCCTGAAAGCTAATGTATATGCTTTTATGCCATGAGGCTGTACTATTAGTTATCATTATGCCAAATTTTTTATTAATGAGCAAAACATAATTTGTTTTACCTAAAAAGTATGTGACATTCAGTATCGGTGTTCCATTTGCTGTACGAGTAAGGAGCTATGACCCTTATCTCATTTTGATGGGTTTCCCCAATGCTTAATATGCATAGGCATAAAATCCGTACATAATGTTTCTTTTCCCTGTTTTTTAAATACAAGTGCACGAGTGCACCGAATGAGCACTACGAATAGACTTCCGCAGAAAAGACCCAGACACCCGGGTCTACCCGGGTAGAGACGGGTATGGGTAGGTAATGGGTACCATTTTTTCTGAAAAAAAATTGGTGGGTGGGTAATGGGTACAAATTTTTGGAACCCATGAAAATGGGTTTGGGTACGGGTTTGGGTGTGGGTCTAGAAAGCCTAACTCAAATACCCAAATCAACTCTTTCAAGCTCCAAAATATCCTTAAAATCGTACGAAGGGTCGACTTTTTCGATAAAAAATTTGCTAGTTAGGTCCATAAATGTGTAATTTTGCAAAAATAGGCTGAATTTTCTGCAATTTTAATGTTTTTATTTTGGCCTAAACTCGAAAAAATCATCATTTTTTTAATTAAAAAACTGAATGGGTACTTTGGGTGCGGGTGTGGGTATATAAGCCTGATACGCGGGTAGGTTCTGGGTGCTAAATTGAATAACCCACCGGCGCTAGTACCCACGGGTTTGGGTTCCAGGGAAAAAACTACCCACCCGGGTGGGTAGATTGTGGGTGTGGGTACGAAAAAAAAGTACCCAAACGGAAGTCTACCGTAAATATAGTTGGTGTATTATGGAGCACCATAGTTGTTTGATCATATACTCTGCGTTTGTGCTTCTTCTGAATGCGCTTAGTTCTTAGCCAGAATGAGACGAGTGAAGGAGAAAGAGGTCATAAGCCCTCTGAAGGAGAATATGAGACAGAAGACTGAAGTGATTGATACACACAAGAAGATCATAGGAGTGGAGGCCAGTCCGAACATTATTGTGAAGAAGGAGAATATTTCTAACGTGTTCTGTAAACAGTTACTCAAAGTGGCAGATAGTGAGAAGAATGACGTACATTCAAGACGAAGATAAATCTGGTCAACCAAGGAACGTTCAAGGATGAGGACGATATTTATCACTTATGGCAATAACTTTGTTTGTACTGAGTGGTTTTATTGTAATTTGTGATCTATACTTTGCTTTCCACGGATACACCGTGTAATATAATTCTAGAGACGGAGAGAGACTCGTATGTGAAACAGAAAGTAGTGGTTTGCTTACATGTATTTGGGAGAAGCACTATTTGGTAGTCAAGTTAAGATTGTACATGGTTTAGATTACCGTAGTAAAAATATAAGTCGATGACCGATAGCAAATAAGAAGAGTTATCGAAGTGTGAAAAGGAATGCGAATTGAAAATGTGGATGGTATAAGTAAAAAGGATTTCAATCGTCTTGAAACACGGACCAAGCAGGTTATAAATGCGTCGAAGAGTCAAGAGAGTTCAGATGTATTTATCAGATCTGAAAGACAGTGAACTATGCGTGTTTGAATTGAAAGTGCATGAAAGTTCAGTGGAGTCCTCTAATCATTCTGACATTCAACTCAATGATGTAAGATGAGTATAGGAGCGAAAGATCAAAACCAACTGTCAGATAGCTGGTTCCCTCTCAAATAATTTTTAGGACAGCGGTGACTTTGTGTAGTAAGATTGAGTAAATATCCAGGAATGTTGGCAACCAATATCTTCGACTTTGCTTCCACCAACGATGCAATGAGTGGGAGGACGGGCTAACAAAGAAACATTATCAGAGAAAGTCCCGTTAGGATGATCCCGATTGGACTTAAGGTCAGCAGCGATATTACAAATGCAGTGATTTGGATTATCAAGTCGACAAAGAATATAAACGTCTCTGTCAAGAATTATAGCGTCACGAGCACAAGCAGTATAAATACAATAAAAGCACAAATGTTTGTTGGCATCGCAGGCAGTAGTATCTAGCCTATGTTGCTTTCTTGATAACTCTTTCATATTTGCCGGCATGCTCTAGTACATTTAACAATGCTTGATTGAATGTTTGTCACCCTGGATGGGGGCATCTGAGAGTGTTATGCGCCCATGTACTATGGTGTTCTATGCGTGATCATAGTCTAACGGTTGAGCTACGAGTTGGCAAACTCGTGGAGAATTACCCACATGTCAATTATATAGACATTAACACAATGGCCGTTATTCATTCCATCCTGTCGATGTTGGCAAATTTCCTCATGTTGTTCTCCATGAGCATCTTTCAACCCTAGAGCCCAAGTACAGAAATAATGCCGTCAAGGACGCTTTACTTCCTTGGCCGATTCATCCTCATGATTGTAGATTGAAGCAGAAAAACACCAATAATATGAGGAAGGAGCAATATCAAGGTTACGAAGCCACAACGGTAGGATTGGCGACAGATGACCCCAGAAGATCAAGAAGCTGCGGGAGCTGATGAACTTACAGGAGACCGTGTTTTCAAACATAAGAAGGAAATTGGAGCAGCTGAATGATAAGAAGAGGATTAAAGAGGCTGAGAAACGTGCTCCGAAGGATTCTTTGGAGAGACAAGCAGAAGGAAAAGTAAAAATGCCTGAAGAGCTTTAGTGAAAACAAAAACGCTGCTTTATCTAGAGTACCGATTGTCATGATGCTATTCGAGGATATGGCAAGACAGGCAAATATTGTCTGAAGTACTTTTAAGGAGTTGAAAGTTATCACAAACGGCAAAGACAACAAGGAACGGATCCGGATTCACTTCGATACCTGCTATCTACTCGAAGCAGGGTTCGATATAAGAAGAAGTGAGAAGTGTGCAAATGTGATTCTTGAACAGCTCATTAGAATTCTTATCACTGAGCTTGGCATGACCTTCCAGGGATAGCGTTAACTTGACGAACGGTAGAGCTGCTAATTCCAGAACGCAGATTGCTATGAACCTTTGGTTTCTGTTCATGATCGCCCGATTTTCCGTCATTTAATTAAACCTTTGCAATATACTATGTACGGATCAAGATTGCTGGATAAGTTTTAAGAAACGTCATTTCCACTAGTATTGGGATACAAAGTGGTATACTGCGTCATTGACGTTGTCGAACGATGTGAGTGCCCGCTGCCCAGATTTCAGCAACGAGGAGTCAAGACAGAGCAGAGCTGGATCGAGACAATTATCTTATGTCAAGTCGGTAAAGGGTATGATTTAAGTCAAACCAGATGCATATCCTGTTGACGTGAACCAGTACGAAGATGTTACTATGCAGAGGAATGAACATTATGATGTAAAGCTTTTGAAAATGATTCAGAACCTCTTGAAACAAAATCGAGGATATCATCGAGTTCGTAGGAAAAATGAAGCCCAGTAGAATGCAGTACTGACGGCATTGGATGTGCAAATTTCTGTCATGGAAACAATGGAGATTGATGAATCTCTTTGTAATGGCTATCTACTTCGCCGTCTTGTTTCAGATCTTTGGTGTATGTTGTCTGCAAACTTAATATTTTTTACGGCGACAACGAAGGTGACAATGTGATATTTATTGTTTTTGTAATTTTATGAGATATTGATGATCGCTATATTTTATTTAATCCAACTATTCTGTTTGAAGGTACCTTGAATGTTTCAACGGGTGCAATTTCTCACAATTCTGCGAATGACCTCGGAATCAACCAAATGCGTCCTAATGATGCGGCGTTCAAAAGTTCATTCTCAGGTCAATTGGCATGATCAAAATGCAGTTGTAATGGGGATGGCAGCCGATTTTGAGGCTCTGTAATATGAACGGCGAAAATTTGATAATTTACTTGTTGATTTAGTTCTTGATCAAATCATCGCTGCCTACCAATTTTTGTTCCCTGGAGGATGGAATATTGAACAACTACTAGGTTAGTAGTATTATTTTGTATTGAGTTTCTGTGTCGTTATTTCAAATTGTTCTTTTTCCAGCTGATGTCCAATTGGTAAAAGCTAGAATTTCTGATAAACCAGACATTCCTGCTGTTGACGTGGACCAGTACATAGAAGTGTCGTGGCAGAGAAGTGAAGATCATTTAAAGGCTTTGCGTATTCAGGAACTCTTCGATCTAAATCGAGAATCTCGACGAATATGTATCGATAAAGAAAATTTATTGAATATGCTCATTCGATCGTTGTATGTCCAGCGTTCTCTCAAGCAACCAATTTATCGTGAAAGGATACAAGACCATTCATAGAGCTTCTTAGACAACTATTTATGACATCTGTTTTGTAACATATTGTTCGTACATCATAACGGCTTTCATAATTATTTTAATGTTCGCAAATTTTTTTGTAATATATTGCTTCCGTTTGACCGAAATTTAGCTGCTTCACACTGATTTTGTGACCTGACCTTTGACCTCTGTATATATTAGTGCGCTTAGGTCACATAGAAAAACTGACGTCACCATAATTTTTTTCATGGCCGAAAACCCCAATAACTTGCTATTGCTTTGTCTGGTTATTAACAAAAATTTCGTGACCTTTGACCTCGATTTGCTAGGAAACCGGAATTGAAAGTTGGCTGAAAGTCGGTGATTAGGAAGAACACACCAAGGAATTGAATATTTTAGGCCTTTCAATTTTTTAAAATGGCTGGAAATCTCTGAAATTGGGGTCAGGGAACCGACAGGTCAAAATGGCCGTTTAATGACCTCAAAAAATACACCTAAAAATTTGGTTTCCTGGGGTTTTCGAGGTCGAGAAAACTAATGGTCACATTTGTTTGGCCGAATTCTGGCCGCTGAATAAATGAACTAGGTATCTGAACTTTGACCCCTGCATATCTTCTCAACCGCTATTTTAATAAAAAAAACTGACCTCACCAAAAATTTTCTCGTGGTTGAAGACACCAAAATCCGTTCTCACTTTTCCCGGATTGTCAATTCGGAAACTTGACCTTTGACCCCGATTTGCCCGAAAACCGGACGGTCTACTTCGTTAAAACTCTGTTAAAAGGAAGAGGGGACCAAAGGCTTTCGAATGATGTGCTCAACAAGCCAATCGAACAGAGGCCAATTTTACATTACCACTGTGCTACCATTTTTTGCATCAGTTTTTCTTTTAACTTTCTTGGCATGGAAAGCAATGCCTCCGTAAACTTACAAAGTAAAGTGAAATTACATGAACAAAGATTATTTTATTTATTCACCGGCCTAAACAGAAATCAAATGTTTGAATTGGTTCGAAAAAAAATTGAAGGTCTTCGTATTTCTCACAACACCCCTGCCAAACCTCAACTGGTAATCTCCTCAAGCATACTTCGATCTGCCATTTACCAGATATTCCAATCTTGCATTTTCTTCTGTACCACAAACTAAACTAAATGGATCTGTTTCAAGTACTGAAGCCCTTTCACGTTAACTAGAAATGGCGTAAATGCAAGAATTTCAAGAATAGAATGGTACGAATGTCAAACCTTAATGATAAACTATAGGTTAGTCAACTTCTTACTCCATTTTTGACCTTTTATTAGTGGGCAAGACCCATGAGCTCGACCTTCACGTAAGACTCCAGATTTAAATGTGTAGTACCAAAGGACGGCAGATCCTGCAGGAGGCTTTAGACGAAGTTGGGAGCCGGTGAATCCTGTCTCACCACCTACTTCAGGCGCTGTGAACTTGATAGAGTGATCAGCAGACCTTGAAAATTAAGTCTACTAACTGAAATGACATGAAGAGTCTTACGTAGTATATCAAAGTTGTAATGTACTCATCCGGTACTTCTTGGAACCTTAACTACGTTGAGAAAATGCCAGGGTTTCATTTGTGATTCAATGTGGTGATTCCAACTATTTCGTACCACTCACATGGTGGTAAGTCCCCCAGAGAACTCCCGACGGGGGGCGCTGGAATTCGAGTTTAGTTGGGAAGGTCGAAATTTTAGATCGGTCTGAAGAAGTTTTTTTCGGTTTTCATGGTTTTTTTCAGACCTTTGATTTGTTTTATTATATTGGCCATGCAAGCCTGACGTTTTGTCATAATTTGAGCCTTTATTCGGCAGGAAAATGTCATTGCGTAAGCCGTGGGGGCTCTGTTTAGCTGGCAACTTTTTACCTACAAAAAGCATTGTCCCCACCCCTGCACCCCCACGCCTGTTACTATTTTGTTACCAAATTGACGTGTTAGAGTATTGGGCTTAGTTTAGAATCATTTTTTACTGGTTTTGTGAGTATTGTGGGCAAAAAAGTCCAAAAAGCCAAATGTTGCCTAAACTTTTTTGGCGTTGTTTTTGGATGCCATTTGGTTTCCAGGCTGCCATTTCGGCGGGTGGCGGAATTCCGCCGAGTTGTTGACCTCATCAGAGAGCCCATTAACTGGGCTAACTGGTGTATCAATTTCATGATCGTTAGACTTCACTGGTAGGCCTAGTGGTAGTATGTACAAAACAAAACCTCGTGTTGCCTAAACTTATTTTACCAACTGTAAGCGGCACAAAAAACATCAAAATCTTCACAGTGGTCACTTTTAAAGATTCAATATTAGTGCTGAACTTCACTGAACACATGTGCTCCTCCAGATTCTGAGCGATAAATGGCACAGAGCTGGATAAAAGTATTAACTCAGCCAGCCAGTTCATCAATTTGCATATTGCTCTGGAATGGAACATGGAACCGACTGTCGACATTCCCTCTGCCCCAAGCGATCACGAATGTCGTGCTACTCCAGTGAATATATTATTTATTTGTTCTTGACAAAGAAAGCAATGCCACCGTAAACTTACAAATTAGAATGAAAATTACATGAAAAAAAGTTGTTTTTTTTATTCACGGTCCAGAAAGATTTCAAATGTTTGAATTGGTTCGAAAAGAAATGAAGGTCTTCGTAATTCTCACAACACCCCTGCCAAACCTCAACTGGTAATCTCCTCACGTGTACTTTGATCTGCCATTTACCAGATATTCCAATCTTGCATTTTCATCTGTACCACAAACTAAATGGGTCTGTTTCAAGTACTGAAGCCCTTTTACGTTAACTAGAAATGGCGTAAATGCAAGAATTCCAAGAATAGAATGGCAAGAATGTCAGGTTCCAATGATAACTGATGGTTTAGTCAATTTCTTACTCCATTTTTGACCTTTTACTAGTGGGCAACCCCCATGAGCTCGACCTTCACGTAAGACTCCAGATTTAAATGTGTAGTACCAAAGGACGGCAGACCCCGCAGAGGGCTTTAGTCGAAGTTGGGAGCCGGTAAATCCTGTCTCACCGCCTACCTCGGGCGCTGTCAACTTGGTAGAACAATCAACAACCCTTGAAATCTAATTCTGCGCATTGAAATGACACGAAAAGACTTACGTAGTATGTAAAAGTTGTAATGAGCTCATCCAGTACCTCTTCGAACTTAAACTATGTTGAGAAAATGCCAAGGTTTCATTTGTGATTCAATGTGGTGACTCCAACTAATTTGTACGACTCACGCGATCTGTATGCAAATTCATGTGCCCTCCTGCAGGATAGGACGAAACATGGTTATTCATTGAAACCTTCGTTCGCAGCCCGGTCGTCCTCTCTGTTAATCCATTCAGCCTTCTTGCCAGTGTCGGATCTTGGATCGAACAACCGAATGATATGCGCGTTTTCGGTTTGGTGGTTGAAGACCACGCGCCGGCACTACGTAAAGGCTCGCAGTATTCGATGACGTCCTTCGTCAAGGACTTACTCATGACATCATGAAAGAGGACCAGGTCGTCAGGGAAACCAGAGAGAAGTTCAACTTTGAGCGGTCCAATTTTCCATGTAGGATGTACGGACGTTTCCAGCCAACAAAATAGTTTGGATTTTTTGTGCTCTGGCTAAAATCAGAAAAGACTGGTTGCTTCAGTAACTCACATATACTTTTAGTAGTAGGAAAAATGTCACTTCAAAATGGCCGACCCACTTGCTTAAATTTTCCTTGGCAAATATTTGAAAAGGCTTCCATGTCCTGTGCTTCAGGTTCCGCGCCTACCGCGTACTCCCGTTGCTTTCGCCATTTTCTCGCAAGTTTTTCGTCTCTCCCAACCACGCTGTCATTCAGGCGTGTCTCGTAGAATGTTTCTTCAAAATTTACAAGATTCTTAGGACGCCACCTATCGTCATGCTGACAACCATTTAATTATTCTGTTAACTTGAATTTTTAAGTGCATCACAAGAATTCGTTGTGGACAAAGTGTATTTCAAGCTACTGTACTTTTCTAAAGATCGTAATGATTTACCTTAGTGTAAGCCTTGTTCAGTACATCTATTGCAAACTGTATGTCCAGGGAGCTGTTAGTATCATGTGCGGCTTTCGAAAGTGCCAGCTCGATCCATTCAATACCGATGGGGTACATACCCGAAGCAATGGCATGAACCCCTATTTCTAGACAATGAACGGCCTTTAATGTAGACCCTAGCTCCATTCCTTCGATAGTTCCATTGCAAATCTACATTAAAAACATTTTAAAAAGCCTAGGTTGCACTTATGATTGCAAAACGGCAGAAAATGACTTACTTCCTCAGCCTTCCAGTCCATAATGAATTGAGTGGTAATAATGGGAATG
>JAQIWI010003489.1:0-10092 GCA_034698825.1 Deuterosminthurus bicinctus
CATCATGATGCACAGCATCGACGCATGTACGGGTGTTTACCATGAGTCACATGAATTACCTCAAATGGCATGCTACACAGCCGATTTAACTTATCACTCTTAAAGAATCATCAACCATCATGAATATTACAATTTGAATTTTGCCAATCGGGTCGTGGAGGGGACTAAAGTCTTGAAGCCATTGCAAAAATATTGTGGCTTTGAATGTCTAGGTGGCTTCTGAGTCTGTCACCGCACCAAGAAATGAGAAGCGTGGAAACTTAATAGTCAGTCCCAAAGTTGGAAATTTTTCGGCCTTTCACATGCTTAGATTCGGGTAAAAACTTTCTGAGTAAAACTAAGAAAACTAAAATTGCAAATACAAATAAAAAATATTATCAATTATGACAGTGGCGTCATTTTTCTCTACGTGTGCCATAAGCTTATTCAGCTAAGCTTAAATTCCGCCGACTTACTTAAAAAATGTCATTTAATAATTCAAAGCTTCTCATTGTTTTCTACATTTACTTCCCTTAAAATTGTGGTTGAAAAAACTTGAATGCTCAAATAAAATTCTTCTCAGCAGTAATTTTTTTAGACTATTCACAATATTTATTCTACCTTTCTGTCCTATTGCTATTCACATATTCCATATTTTCATATTATTTCTGCTCCACGCGGTTTTGCTCTCCTAAGCCAAGGCATGAAATATTTCAATTTTTTACCAATTCTCCTCGTAAGTTTGGGAATTACATGGGCAGTGATCCCTGGACCCGACACTCTCAGAATTGACGAAAACACTTACTTCCCAAGCGGCTACGATCCTGCAAATATGAAATATTTGAGTAGAAAATACCAGTTGAGGCACACAAGCATTAACTACCTTGAAGCAATGATTGATCTGGAGTGGCAAATTTTTTCAAATGTCACAATAATTTATAAAAATCATCTTGAATCAAACCAACTTCCAAAGAATCATTTCAGTCGAAGGTATACAAGCTAGTGGTTAAAAAGAGTTGAGAAATGATTTTGTACTTTTGTGTCTATCATACAGTGTTGAGGAATACCTTGAAGATTTTCGAACCACATCGCTTGTACTAGTTGAACGGAGGAGACGTGATGGTGGCGGAGCTAACGGGATTAAAATCCTCTCTACGAATATCATCACACCGTTCTTGGCCATCCGTAGATTCCGAAACTACATCCGGCCTTGGAAATCGATGGCTAAGGAAAGTAAAAGGAACCGAACATCCTTTGAAGGTATATCCTTTTCTAATGTCAAGATGGATTGAACATGATTTGTGAACTGTTTGCTTCTCATAAATGAATTTACAGATTCTGTAGCTCGCTACATAAACTCAGTTTACAAACTACGAGATGGACCCTTTGCTGTGGAATTTCAAATATCAACACTGGCCATACTCGTTCCCCATTTTATGTACGATATGAAAGCAGAAGATGTAAGAGTTATTGTTTAGCTTCCATTGACTTTTTAACAGCAACCACTCATGTTGCCACAGATAGCTAAAGGGCACATCAGAGGAAAGAAGCTCGGGGTAACTTTGAAGGCGTGTCATTGTTTGGAGATCGGAGTTCATGGAGTTGCAATGGCTTTATTTCCACTTGGAATAGAATGGTTGGAGGTGACCGTTGACAAGATCAGAGCTGGGGACGGTACGTCCGAGTTGAGCTTTGCAATGAACTGGCTTGCAAGGGCCAAAAAGATGGTAAGTTTTATAAAAAAAACTACCCACTTATCTTAAAAGGAAATTAAAACAATTTTGCTCAATTCCAGCATGATAGTCAATGGAAACCGATGGACTCCCTTAGTTTAGACGCAATCTACTTTTCGAAGCCGCTGGAAAACTTTACAGAAGGCGAAGAGCGATTATGGCGGAAGCAAATAACATGCAAATATTTGGACCAAATGGAATCGTTGTTAGATCCCGTAGACCAAATGCCTTGGCATCTGCATTGGAGTGTCTGTAAAGGAAAAATTGAGCAGGTTCTTGGAATTCATAACACTTGTAACCCACCCACAATTCCAAAAAAATTATGTTGAAAACTACATTTTCAGTCGGAAATGGAGAAATCAAAGCTCTTTTGCTGGTACGAACGAAAAGTTCATCCTGTCTGGACCATTGGCCCTCTAAAAGCTGAATTCATTTCGAGATTCCCTTACGGTGAAATCGTCCAGTTTTATGATCTACTCAGTGATCCTGACTTGATGAGAGGTTACCAGGCTGATCCAGAACGCATCAATCCACACTACCCGCTTTTCAATGGACTCCCACATTCCAAAACACGCTCAATCGCCCTAACGACCATTGTCAATCAAACCGTTGTAAAACGAGTTGAGTCGCTAATTGAAGCCGTTACAGGGTTGCGATGTGGGGACTTCCATCCGGGTTTAGATGCTATTTCGTACGTACCTGGTGGCCACAGCTTTGTGCACGAAGATTGGGTGAGTTTTAAGTGTTCACGTTGATAAACTGTTTTATCATGAACAAAAAAATTGACTTCTAGTTAAGCTACGACGACAGAGAAAGTGAATTCCTTCATTTTATCGCCACGTTTATGATATACGTAAGTCGAGTGAGTGATCCGATTTTATTTTTGAATGAAATTAATCCGTCAGTGCCAATTAGATCGAGCAACCCGAAGAAGGTGGTGAGACTTCGTATCCGCGGTCCTTGGTAAAAACAAATCCTTTGAAAGGATCTGGAGTTTACAGTTTTAATCTTCTGCGATCCGGCAGAAAGGATTACATCGCCCCGCATGGTGCGTGCCCAGTGATATTTGGTGGCAAATTATGTGAGTTTAAGCATAAACTTTAGAATTTTGCTGGCTTGACTTAAAAAATATGATTTGTAATTTTCTAGTGGTTAGCAAGGACATAATGTATGAGGACCAAACTCATCTCAAGTGTGGCTTGCAGGAAAAACTGAGACATGAGATTCTTGTAAATGGAAAATCCAAGTACTCTTCTGATTCGAAGTGGCTCTGTCAGAATTTAGCATAAGATTTACAAAAATCAGCCTAATTTGATTAAAGTATCCTCGCTAACGATGTATGACATACGTAAATCCGTAAAATCCTATGAAGAATCTCATAGGTGGTTACTTGGAACCATACAAGAAACTATAAGTTTGAGAATAATCTCACAACTGAAAATTCCTGTTGATGCAGACCAAGCAAATGCCAGAGCTTAAACACCCAAGAAGTTGCGGAGTTGTCAAACGACAAAGCTTCGATCTTGTTGTCGTGGTGGAGGGTATTCCGGGCGTGGGCACACTGCAGCCCTCCATCAGTAAATTTGATTCGTTGCCATTTTCCCCATAAACCATAAATTCCTGAGTTCAACAGAATTTGCATGCGGGAAACTACTGAGCCTTTCAAGCGCAGGATGCAGTCCGCCCGTGAATTAAAATGTAACTGGCTCTGAGAGAAACGAGTCTTCAGATTCATAGTTGTTTGCTACCTTGATATTCGAATGTTTCTCCATAAGTTGGACAAAGAGTTTCCAGTACTTTTGAAAGTCATGGTCGCTTATTAAAAAGGCTACTGGTTGTGACTGTAGAAGTACGTGGGTAACGCATTCCGATCGCGCAACTAAGAAACGTGATTTGTGAAGTAGTTTCTGAAACTTCAGCCTTTTCTCCTTAAGACGCTGTCGCTTGCTTATTTTCCATTCCGGATCTGTCGTTGCCGGAATGGTGCTTGTCGGAATAACCGTTAATCGAGTATGAGCCGAGTGAATGGCCGAATAAATCGTGCAGGCAGTAGGGACTTGTTTGGAGACGAAGTAAAAAGTTGCTGGGTCTTCTGGCATACAATTTTTGATTGGTTTCTTACTTTTATCTCATTTGATATTCAACTCATTTAGCAGAATAAACATGGATGTGTTGAGAGGTAGTTGCAAAATACGGTATAATTTGTAACGTAGTAAAATCTTTTTGTTGCGTCCGAGTTAAAAACGGCTGAGTAGACGTTGACAAGAAACTCTGACAGAATGAACCATCATCCCAGTACTACTGGTGCAGCTATACAGATTACTCCGCTTTGCAATCTTCCAGAAACTGGCGGGATATCTGAATTTTTGTGATGACCAATAGCAGCAGCGAGGATCCAAGTTACCAGTACTAAGGATAATGAGATACTTCTTGCAAGTAGTGACTACAGGTGTGCGTGAATATTGAAAGAGACTACTGCCTACAGTATCTTAAGATAATTGTCTGCAAGCTCAAATGACAGATGCATCAATATTCAACGGTCAAACACAGTCCACCTCAAACTTTGACTCCACCTGCCTGTCCTTCGCGTGAAACAAGACGACATAGTTCGAACGCGATCCAAATGCGATGTTGAAACGCATGTACAACACGTACAGTGAGTGCCCTTTAATAAGAACACCCTTGCGTCAAAAACTTCAAATGATATTAACTTCTGTATTTTTTTTAACAAATATTGACTATATGTTGACAGGAATCACTCTTATGTATATTGACTTTAAGTTGAACAAGTTTCACGCAGATTGCTTTTCCCCTTCGCCTCCTCACTGATCTTGATTCCACGCGACTCCGAAATCGATGGGACAAAATTAAGGACACCCTTTGGCTTTTTTGTCTACCTAACCCACTTCTGTGAGAGTCTATGAATCTGGAAAGACAATAGAAATACATTTCCTTTAGTTTTCCTATCCGTCCAATAACGTAGTGCAAGATAGAGCATCTATTGTTATTATCTGAGTTTTGTTCGGAGCTAGCTTTTTCGAAGATTTTGCTTTATGACGAATAGGACAATATTTTTATGGTCGCCAATATAGCTTTTAAATCTCCTAGTTCACTGAGTGGGAAAAGCTTTCTCTCAACAAGTAATTGCTTCAAATTGAACAGAAGCAGAAGCGGTCATCCCTTGAAAATTTGGACTCCATCTAGATAAGCGGTTCTTTTGTAATTGGATATTCTTTGTTCATTTGAATTCAATTCAACTGACTGTGTTTGATCCATCAATCAGTAGTTGGGCTTAGCTAGCCAAATTTTAATGCCACCACGTCAGCTCTCTTTTTAGTATAGCCGACGTGATTCTTCTCGTCAGTTGAGCAAAAATGGCTTTAAAATTTTTCGAAAGAATATACCAAAAATTGTTCAATTTTTATGCGTTCTTCAAGGATGAGCACAACCATTTTGATTCTGATCCAAAGGGTTATGCCGTTACACGCATTGCTGATATGTCACTGTGGCTTCTTTGTAAAATATACGCAGTTCCTGTTGTCTTCATAGCTGACGTTGAAGTTGAAAAAAGTCCCTAAGAGCAGGAAGTCTCCGACTAAGACTTTTAGCCTGGCTCTAATTTTGATGGTGAGAGTATCATGGCATCTGACGCTTGATTTGATACGCGACTCAAGTGGCATCAGAATGGCTGTGTTACCTCTGATGCTATTATTTACATCATGATGCTAATAACGTACGGAAGCAGATGTCTAGCTCAAGTTATTGTTTTAACCATATTAACGGGGGACTGCGGCACGTGTGTCTGGCTTTGGTATCTGGTAGCGTTTGTGTCACAGTTACTTATATGGTGTTGATGACCCTCGTCCCTTCAGATTCCGAAGCTGTACTCCGCTATTTCACACTTGGGGATGTAGATGTGTATATGTGTCTGATGGTAGTATTGGGATGTAGATTTGTAGGAAGTCTACGATCGAATTCAATAGCGGTTCTCGATCAACTTGAATTGAGAATGAGAATGTCGCAATTGAGTCGCTCAAAACAACATTTTGTTATTGGGCGGCCTATCAGGTTCAATGTGAGGTCGTTTAGCAGGCGAGGATTAGGAATCCAGTTGGGTCTTTTCATGTACATGGATGCAGGGCTGCAGACGGAGGTGATATATCAGATACTTGACAACACAGTATCTTGGGCATTAATGACAACGATCTCGGAAGAGGCTTGTGCATCGATCTTGTTTTCATGATGGACGGTATTCTGGGCATACTGCATTCCTCCATCAGTAAACTTGATTCGTTGCCATTTCTCTCATCAGCCATAAATTCCTGAGCTCAATTAAGTTTTCATACGGAAAGCTACCTAGTCTTTTAGCGCAGGATGCAGTCCGCCCGTGAATTCAAATGTAATTCGCTCTGAGAGAAATGAGCCATGAGATTCGAAGTTGTTTGCTAAAATGACATTCGAATGTTTCTCCATGACTTGGACAAAGAGTTTCCAGTACTTTTGAAAGTGATGATCGCTTATCAAAAAGGCTACTGGCTTCTGTGACTGTAGAATCACTACTCAACAATGGTTCATTTTCGTAGTTTCTCCATTTATTCTCCTTCCAATGTTCTACTGCATTGCACAGTAACGGCCGTTTTGGGAAGGATAGTTTGCTGCTGACTTTGCGTTCTGGCAACTTCGGTACTAAATGTATGGTTGGCTGAGTGTTGTGCACCACTCTGGCCTCCAGCGTTCGCTCGGTTGGTAGCTCCATTGTCTTGAGTCTTGAGTGTTGTTCACTCCAGGCGGTAGATCAGCCTTTTTAGTGACCACGTCCCCCTTCTGTCCGGTATGAGTGCCGTCCTGTTTTCTCAGGCTGGTGCCCTGATGGCCCTTGGAGGAAGCTCTCGGGTCGTCACTAGCTGGAACTTGACCTAACCTAGAGCATTTGATCTCTTCAGATCCTGCTACTTTCACGGTAGAACTGCAGGCATGCACTCTCGCTGCTCCTGGCGATTTCTCTGGTTCTTCTTCAACAATTGCATTGTAGCCCTTTGATCCAGGATATCAGCACTACTGACCTCCGACTTCGTAGATTCTTCTAATTGTTCTTCTGACCCCTTTGATGTTCCTTTACTGTTTTCTTCGTGCTTGTTGATTCCGTGGTAGGAATGTTATCCTCAACTTCCTGGGAAGATTCGGCTTCAGACTCAGTCTGATTAGATGCGTTACTTAAACGTCGATTGGATGAATTTGCTCTTTTATTGTTGTTGTTGGCATTCTGTCTTCCGTTGCTCTCCTTATTTTTCTTCTTGACCTTTTTCTTCGGAACATTACTGTCTTTGTTGACAGTAGAATCCTCTTTTCTCTTTGCTTCCGTATTCTTCGTGGTATTGTTTACCACTTCCAAGTCGCTAAAATTAGTCCGGTCGTGTCTTTTAGCAGTAATTTCGGCGTAACTTCCTTCCCCGAGAAGTTACGCCTGGGGGTTTTCCGAAGGCTTAGCGTCGGCTTCGTCAGACGTCTTAGCCTAACCATTGGAGCCACTGTTGTCTTGACCCAGATTGTCCCCGCGAGGGTAACCTGCACCACGGCCTCGACCGTTGCGCTGGCCATTATTTCCGTCTCTGGAACCGCTGTTATCTCTTCTATTGAAAGCCTTATCAATGTGTCCTCTGACTACATGAAATGGAGTAACCCAAACAAGGTTCATGATCTCCTCATCAGTCTTGCATTCTGGACACGCTTCACATCCTGTTGTAGATACTTGCAATCTCCAGCCAAGTGACTACGGCAATGGCTATGAGCACACCCATGAACATCAGGACCCACAGCTCTTCTCGCAGCATAGCCCGAACTTGAGTCATCTGCATACATTCTGGCATAAGCAGAATCCCCCTGTATAGATTGGAAGCTTTTTGAAGCTTACTCTGGAAATCTTCGTCAAAATGGCCAGCCACCCATTGCTTCTGCATTTCTCTTGGCAGATGATTTTGTAGCTCATCAAGAAGCTTCTTCTTGTCTGACGGGTAGAGAAGAGAGCAGCATTGGGAGATCTCACTGCAGAAAGAAGTTACTAAGGTTTAACCCAGTGTGAATTCATAATTCTTCAATTTCTCTTCTGCTTGTTTCTTCTTGGTCTCCGTGGAAAAATTTTGCGTGAGATCCTTTATGAGGGAATCGATAATCTCCTCAGGTTCTTTATTAGCAAGGATCTTATTACTCAACATGAGACTCTTGGCCTTGTGCCATAGCTTCAAAGCATCTGAGTACTTGGTAGTAGGATAGATGCAGACTCTTACTAAGTTCCCTCATGACCCTCACCCAAAGATAAGGCTCGGTAACTTGGCTAAATGCAGTACAAGCTTTCTTAAATTTCTCCAGTTTGTCAGTCAAAGCAGAAGAATTCTTCCTCTCATGAGCATGATGAGACGGTGAAGCAGAAGCATCATCTGATCGGCGTTTAGATACTTTTTCCTTCGTAGTTTTATTCTTAGGACTACGACTAGGCGGTGTAAGCATAGAACTTTGTTGTCGTGATGGTGACTGTCCGCCACTAGCACCAGGTTATTGTTGATTCATTATCTACATCAGCATATCCATCATAGTCTGTTGACCACTCGCTATGTCTTTCTGGCTAGCTTGCAAAACATCCAGCTTGGAGTCAACGACTGCTACTTGAGTGACTACTGCTAGTAGTTGACCTTCCACCTGAGTAGTACGATCTTCCAAACCGCTCAAGCGGGTATCTGTCTTAGCATTATTCTCATGTAAAGAAGCAGAAAGGGCATTAACCCGTGATAAAAGTTCCTGCAGATCATGGTACATCATTTTGGGACTGTCCTTGTTAAGCTTCAATTTCTCCTTCAATCGATAGCTTGATCAGTCGTCCTTTCCATTCCAATGCTGGTCTTGTTCCTCATATCTTCCTCTACGGCCTTTCTGTAGTGAGATAACTGATGCGGTCTGTAATGGTGCGGAAACCCATCATCATCATCCTGCGAGCTGTCATCAGTCTTATCCTCCTGATCCTCTTTGTTCTCCTGACCTTCTGGTCCCTTCTCGCCATCGCATCGTTTAGCTTATTCTTGCCCTCTTTAGGAACATTGCCCTCACGCTTCTCTTCCTTTGTGACATCATCGTTGTTTTTGCCAGGAGTATTCCCATTGGGATTCAATGGATCACTCATAATGACAGTTCAAAATATTTCCCACGTAAACAACAGAGAAGGAGTCTTTAAGCTTTAGTTCAGTGCTCTTATCAATATCGCATTCACACACTTAGCATAATCCGATAAGGTGCGTACACACAGCTGAGTCATTGTCACTTCTCTTTGTCTACTTACTCCACAGTAATTTTTCCACAATATATTCAGTTTTTCCACTCACAAAAGTCACAAAATCACTGTCAAATCCTCGCATCATCAGGAACAATTCTGCATCTCCACCATTTATGGAATGCGAGGATTGGAAGGCTGTGACCTTACGAAATGTCCTGGCTTGATCAGACCATTGTATCTGCTGAAAAGTATATCAACGAAGAGATTAATGCCTTGGTGGAACCACCAGCTCCAATGGATGTAGATGCTCCAACACATGTTTCTACACCTGTAAAAAGATCTCTTAGCAGCAACCCAAAAGGAATGATGTATTATGGAGCACATGAAAATAGCAAGAGAGACAATATGGTTCCTACTTACTACACTACGGTGACGGAAACAGCCCAAAAATTAGCATGGAGAACGAATCTTGGAGTTCCACTTAGAGAAGGGAGCCATTCTTCTTAACTTTTTTCAACTCGTCATGTGCGCAATTTGAAGGTGACCGTTGACAGCGAGCTTTCGTGGTAAACTTTTCACAATGATATTGGAATATCGCAAATTTGTCTCCATTTTACCTTTAATCTTGTGGCAATCACATTTATTGTTCATTTTAGAATTAAATTGTTGGCCGCTCTTTACAACGTTGTTCCAAAGTGCCCAAGTTTCCAACCAAGCACCTTGATTGTGACAGAAGAATCTTAGGATTTATTTTCATTCGGTACCAACAATCCACACTATCAAAGGGAATCAAATATACAAAGAAGGGTATTCTGTCGACAAGGCGAAGAGTGAGAAGATCAAATGAGAGAACACAAAGTGGAAGACTGACACACTCATAATCAGAGCCCGGATTCGTATGAAAATACATATCTCTGTAGATTGATTGTACCGCTTTGAGGGCTCAGCTTTTGACGTTTTGTATCAAATATAGGCGAATGAGCCACACTTGATTTTACATATTGGTACATATTTCACAATTTTTTACATAAACATATGTACCTACAGTCAATAGGCAAAAGTAAGGACAGCATGTAATCGAAATTATGTATCGATGCATATCTTGGAAAGAGTGCAAGC
>JAQIWI010003490.1:0-10088 GCA_034698825.1 Deuterosminthurus bicinctus
TCATACTTCACTAATTGGGTGCTTGAGAATATTGAAGCCAATTCATAAATTTTCATTGTGAGTTTTTATTTGTACTACCATGTAATAAAAATGGCGTTTAGCAATGCCAGAATTTGTCTGAACAATATGGAAATGTTGAAATTTACTCTCATGAAACTCTAATGGCATGGAATATTACGTTGTGCAATGAATTACAAACCATCAATTTGTGTAGTCTATACGTACTGGGTTATCTGCATCTGGGTAGTTCTTGGAAGTGGTCGTGTCGGATCGGGAATCGGCACTATAGGTTACTAAGACAGGAGTGCATCCACGATTGTTAGTGCTATCACACTCAATGCGATGTTGATTTAGGTTTCCTATACGTCTTGAGATGACATTGCAATCATTGTGATGAGTGGTAGCAGGTTTATACTTATTTGCTGTCGCTCTAATTTTGTTTACTTCAACGTTCATATGAGTGGTCTCTACCGGATGCATTGATCCTCTTAAGTATTCAAGATGGCTTGCGGTTGCGGTCGGAAACTTGTCGGGCATTGTTCTGTGCGGCATGTTGCAACGTTTCCTGCTAACTGATTTTCGACGCACTGACGGCGGTGAGGAACAGTGCTTGCTAGTACCTCGCTCGACTGCATGTGAACTTTTGCTTTTAGTAATATTACCTTCATTACAACGACTCATTGCTAATGTTGTGAGCTCCACTGGGTCTCTCCCTACGGACTCATTCTGTGCTTCTAGCTGCTCCAGAAGAGAAATTGTGTCATAGCAGTTGGTTATGATATCAAGGTTTTCCCGAGCGCAATCAACAACACTTTGAGCATTCTGAATGGCATCCTGAATCGAGTCCGCAATGACAATAGACATCTCGAGTACATAAACTATCCGATTATAATGATGGCGGACTGCAACCGGGTCAAAATGATGAACCTCAGCGTATTCATCGAGAATGTTCACCTTGTGATGAGAAATTGTTTTAAAGATGTATTTCGTTCGATTATACAGCTGCTTCAGGCGTCTCATATAATCCTGATACGTATGATAACATTCGCGCGTCTCTTGCAACATGAATTCAACGCTTCCATCGTGAAGTCTTCCCTCTGAATTCAATTGATTCATCATTTAAAAGCAATTACGTGACTCCATGACTGAGGATAACTAATGAGAGTAGGACCTTTAATGGCAGTTGTTGCAAGTTGCACCTTGTGTTTGCTCAAAATAGTCTGAATCATGTTTTCTTCAATCGGTCTAAGTGCGTCGTTAAAGTTGGAACGAAGTTTCCAAATTGGAAGCAGGAATTTATGCGTTTCTTGTGACTGCGTCGACATCATTTGACGCTCCACAAACCAATCGTAAATTTTTCTAAGTATCGCAAAATAATTCAGTGTGAAGGATGCCATCATTAAATAAAGACGGAGCTTACAGTTTTTCTTCTAAAGTTTCGATTGATTCTAAACTATTCATGGTGTCGGATGGAACGAGGAATCCCATTGTGAAGTAAAGCCCAGGGCAATCAAACGCATAAAATTTGATTTGTGAATTTGAAGGATGAAGATGATAATAGGATTCAAAATTTTCAACTAACAAGTTATCTAACTCTACATAAAACGAATTGTATGAGAAAAGCTAGTTGGTTGTCCTCGTTTATGCGATTAAACCTCTAAAGCTACAACGAAATTCAACAAACTTTATCATTAAAATAAATTACTCTTATCTCTCTCATACTCTCATCTAACTGAATCTGTCAACTTATTGTCAGATCTCTAATAAGTCGATATGTAGGACAGGCTTTCGCAAAATATATTCATTATAATCATCGATTTCAATTATTTGGACTTGTCAAAACTTCAGAAAGCTATGTTTCCATAGCGATATGCTTTTAATAACTACTCCATCCCCATTATTCATACACCAACGATAAGAGCAAGCACACCTTTTATTGAAATGTTCCCCACAGGTATTCAGACATGCCTACATCCATTTTTACGAAAAGAGTCGGATCTCAGTGACCATAAAGTGTCTCCGTTTAAAGGAGCAGTGCAAATACCATAAATCGAAAGCTCATGTTCATTAAACGTACATGTAAATAGCCTAAATCCGTGCGACAGGAATCTGAATAAACACTTTAAGCACCTAAAATACATTCGGTTCATAATCTTTTCCGCTATCTGGCACTCAAGGTCGCAACATCTCCATCCTGCCGCACATACGGTTCCGTAGATCATCCCATATAGCACCAACCATTCGCTCGACTTCGTAATGTCGAGCGAAATAAAATTAAACTGGGGATTCATATCATATTTCTTGGAGGTACTTGAGTGGACATATACCCTGCTTATTTTCTCCATTCCGTATTGTGACCATCCCGTCAAGTTCTTCTCCAATTTGAATAACGATCTGGAAGAACAAAGACAGAATTGAATTCACCATACCCTGACAGGATCGTGCTAATTTCATGTCACTAACTTGATCACGAAGTAACTTCAGTCCATTTTCAGCGCCATCAGTCACTTGTAAATTGTGAGTGACTTGGAGAGGTTTTTCTCCTGGCTGAAGCTTCGTCACGTACTTCGAGGGAAAATACCCTACACGCCCCATACATTTCCCCTGCCACCAGTCTGGGTCCGAAGTGTCTGTCACTGTTACCTTGTAACCAGCTCTGAAACATTTAAAATCAAATATGCACACTCACATTATATCTTTAAAGGCCGCCTGCTGACTTACTTTAGATCCAACTCGTCTGGATGACGAGCTTTGAACATGTACAAGCAAACGTACAAGTTGGTTGGAAGCAGTCGGTGAGGCTTCTGCTGAAGTCCAAATTAAAATTCAATTAGTAACTTTGATAGAAGGGAAGGGGAGAAAGAGGGAAGTAAAAAGTTAAAACTTTTACCGGTGATGGACACGGTGATGTGCTGGCACTGCTCAGGGACTTCTCTTGTTCGTCTGGCAGTTCAACGGAGCTCATGCGGATGTTCCGTGTTGTCAAAAGTGCTCTTCTATTATGCACTGGGCTTGAGGGGGCTATATAATCCAATTATCACGTCACAATGGATGTTTGACATAGCAGCACCAGTGCTCCTTCCCACACATACTGGTCATACTATATTCTTCGTGGGATCTTAAGTAAATCTGATTTGATTTGAAACTTTATGACCTTTATGTCTGTGAGAAGCACTGTAGCACTTTCATTCCATTCAAGTTTAAAGCAGACACTGAAAAGATGTTGCGTGCGGATATAAGCAGAGTGCATTATGCAGAGCAAGAATCAGGCTGAGCAGCGATGTTAGCGACGCTATGGCTATGCAAGACGTTAGAACACACCAAACTACAGAGAGAGGGGACTGCAAAGGACCAGAGTGAAAGTGAAATTTCCCATTTTTCTTCAGGCATTTGCGGGTGACATCAATCAGGAAGCAAGCAAGCTGAGTGACAAAGAAATTGCCTTTTTGAATACTTGAATGCGTGGAGATTGAAAGAGATAGAGAAAGGCTTGTCAGAAAAATGTAAAGGCAATAGAGTCAGAAAAATAAGAAGGGTTACACGAGAAAGAAAGAGTATCGCTATGCACCAACTTTTGTCGTCTCTATCTGCGGAGAGGGGCTAGTGTGGTCCTATGAACTCTACACTAGAACAGGCATAGGGGATTTTTATGTCATAATCTAATCACTAGAGCGGTAGAGCCATAACAGGAGGAGTGAACCTTTTAATGTGGGGAACAACGTCTTTTGTACAAAGAACATGTTTGAAACTATTAGCTAACGACTCATTTAACAAGAGGTAAAATATGTAAACGGTGACGACGGACTAGCGGCGTAGACGAGATAATTGGATGAGCTTTTTCGAAATACCGAAATGATTGAGAGACGCAAATGCTGGTGTTTGCATTGAATTTTGAGGGAAGTCGGAAACGTAGAGTGTGTCACAGGGTGTAGAAGATGACGTAGTTAGAAGCGAAGTGGGAGGAGAAGAAACGCGTTTCAGATTGTTATAAGAATGAGCTGAAGTCACTTTGGAAGAGTTGGAATGAACCATTCCGTAATGACTACAATGAATGTCACCCTGCTCCCGGCAAGAGGAAGTATCATCATCATGGTAGTGAGATCCCAACAAACCGTCCTCACTTCCATCCTCCGTATCGGGATAGCAAGAAAGTCGCGGGTCTGTAAAGTTTATAGAGACACCTCACACCACCAAAGTCACAAGCAACTACGGTAACAGCAAGAAACAGAAACATCAATCTTGTGTCACCTCAGTACAGAAATTACAAATGGACACACAACAGAAAAACATCTCATTCACTGTAGCAAGTGTGAGTCAGAAATTAAGAGCAGCCATTTTTGAACAAACGGTCAGTTATAATTTTAAATAATACGCGAAAGTTTTATACAATTCAGTTTCATCATTAGAATTTATTAGGAAGGGGCTAATGGCATGCAGACATAGCTCATGTGAGTAGCAGGAGAACTTTCAAATTGCTAATCAGAGCACACCGAATACTATCATCATGCACGTACATCCTCTCCACTTGTTCATCGCATAGAGATCAACGCTACTCCGGTCCCCATTGACTTTCAAATGTCTCTCGAGGCACCAGCAATTAATCAGGGTATAAAATTGCTTCATATGATCATAACAGATTACCAAGGGTACAACAACTACAAGCCGATTCAGATTTTCCTGGATTTACTTTTTTAGGGTGAGGACTGCTTAGGGCTTTAATAAGCGCTCAAAAAACTTATCATGAGTGGGCGAGACGATGCCAGAGAACATGGGATAATGGTGGCCAATTTTGTGAAATAGAAGGATAGAGAGAGAGAGAGAAAAAACCAGCACAAGACAGTGAACAGAAATACGGTAATATGAATGAATGTAATCCATTGAAATCGGCCCAGAGCAATATACAAAGCTGACTATGTATTGAAAGAGACAGAGAAAACGGAGCTAAATTGGATGAAAGAAGAAAAAGGAGAAGAATAATGAGATTATTTGAATCATTTCGTAGGTTACATTGACTGTGTGACGTAGATTGGCTTCCATGAGCATATCGCCTTCTCTGTGCATGTTCCGTAGACTCAGGGCTATCTAAAGAGAAGCTCTTCATCCGCAAGTCTAACTTCCGCCTCCGAGGACTGTGCGGAGCTACAAGAGATTTGAGCAGGAGGTTTAGCATGTCAAATTAATTATTACTTCAATGTCATCAAGCATTTCACCATACTATTAATGTACCAGCTGCTCAAGCAACTCGGTGACAGTTCTCACTTTTGCGTTTCAAGGATCTTAAAACTGATTGCCATTACAGGAGGATTCAAGTTACATCATTAAATTATTCGACCCAATCGCAGACTAGGGGATGGATTAGTTCAGTCCACCCGATTCATTACAATTTCAAATATATCAGGTCATAAGTACTGCTTCATAGAAACTAATAATTAATGGAATTCAATTCGCATTGGTGTTAGACGGGAAAGCGAAAGTGGTACGATAGATTTCAAGTACTTTCTGATGAATCTGGCAAGGATACGCATCTCGGTCTAGCGGGTGGTAACAAATAAATGGGAGTCATCGGGGCAGTTGGTTCGGCAGAGACACTTTTGTGACTCACATAGCTATCCCTTCTTTGATCACTACAAGGGCCTGCATTCAAACCTCTGAATCAGTTCCTCTTCCCATTACAACTTGACGTGACTCAATCAATTCAATCTTCCGTCATCAATGTACATAATGCTTCATCTATATGCCAGCTCGAACATTCAGTTGCATTGCAGTGTGTCCTACATTCCTATTTCCAGTTTGGAGGCAGAAAAAAAATCAGAAAGCATACCCGAGGAAGAGGGAGCCGGTCCAGATGCACTTGGAGCACCTGAGAGCCCTCCCTGACTAATAACGTTGACCGAAGGGTTAGATCGACGTGAGCTTATCATGGTCCCTTGGTTCCCCTCAGCTTGGGAGTACAAAGTCTGTGAAGATCCGTGAATTCCATTGCCAGACCCGCTTCCACTACTGCTTCCCCCACCTGGTTTCTTCATGTCAGTCGCTTGCTTGAGAACTTGGTAAATCAAGTCCGGCTCATCGCCCCGACCCTCTCCACTTACACCGCTTCCGACTCCGACTTGAGCTCCCACTACGCCGTGAACCGCAGGCTCTACAAAGCACAAAATTTCTCACTCATTCGCCAAATATCTAATGGCCAGGGGCGAGAAATCAATTATTTTACTGCGCTCCCTTTTGATCGAAGGAAAAGGTTAAGTGGTGTGGTTTTGGTAAGGCAATAGAAGGAGCAATTACTACTCCAGCATGTGGTTGGTTGTTGCTGTGCATCGATGGGAGACTAATGAGGAGACAAATGGAGGTGAGGGTGATTGATCAAAGAGGTCTAAACTCACTTGATGTCTCTTCCTCGCAAACTTGTTCTGCCATTTGATTCAGCTTGGTTTCCAGCTCCGAAGTCGACCGCTGTCTCCGCAGCAGGCGCGTCTTTGGAATACATTTGCTAACTTTCTCTTGGCAATCAACATGGACGTTAAGCTTACACAAGCGACATCGCAAACCCTGTTTCGTGTGTCCTGCAATGCAACAATGAGCCCGGGAATTTTGCTATTTTCACCTCAAAGGGACAGACTGCGGGTAGTAATTAGACAATGATGAATGGCGAAGTGCTTACCACGGAGAACTTGGGAACAAATATCGCAAGGAGTAATTTTCTTGTAAGTGTACTCTTGGAAGATGTGGTTTTCAAATATCTGAAAGGATTCTCCTTGGGTTTTGTCTTTCTCCTTCCCATTTTTCCTGCGTACAAAAGTCTCGATTAAATGAAAATGCAAGTCCATCCAAAGAGCATTCGTCTTCAAAGCACTCAGTCAAAATTGTACACTCTGCGCAAACTCACCGTCATGTCCTCACAACCAATTCATACTGTCCTGTCACACTAATTTTATTTTAGAAGTAACACAAGTTACAAAAGGGCATAACGCTGGTAGTCAAGGGTTAATGGTCTCTCTGTAGATATTTGCTACTCCACAACCACATGTGCCGTTGTTAACAGCATAAAAAAAACAACAAAGGGTGGATACCTCAGGGAAAGCTTGAGGAACAGACGAGAAAAATGCGACAACAACAGGCAAACAAAAGATGAAGTAGGCCATTGACTGACGTGTTACAAAGACTATAAGAGCACGATAATAAGCGTTTTCAGTCCTCACACTAATTACAGTTGTTTACGTGACAAAGTCTCAAATCTCCGTTCTTCATAGTCAATTTGATGCAATTTACGAGCAATTTCGGGGCAATATAAGCAAGAACAACAAATCTTCACGAATCATTCAAAGTTGCTACGGTTGCTGGGACAAATTTGTTATAGCAAACGGAAGATGAGGACGCAGGCAGTAGTGAGCGTAAAAGGGTTACAATATATGTGGTTTTCACAAGGGCCTATTATGTACATTTGACACGAGAGTCGAGGAGGAGAAAGCTCACATGAGATAAACTTATTTGCTCACAACAGAGACTGCAGCACAGGAGGCATAGTCAATGAGCTAGAACGAGAGACAGTCGCTACACGAGTATGATTTTGTTCTACAACCATATAGCTTTGATTTACGCAACTTACAGAGGAGATGGAGGTAAGACAGAGAGAGAGAGAACAATAACAGGAGAGCACAGTGGTGCTGGGATACTGCATACTGGAACATTAGATTTAGTAGAAGAGAAAAGTACCTCATCATCATTATGGCGGTGACAGCCAGAAACATTTGATTCTTTTTCTCAGGCTTTGCCGGCTCAGTGCTAGAGAAGCGGGCAAAATTAGAAAATTATATTGCCGTTGTTAAAATGAGCTTCCCTCTGTAAATGCTCCATTCTTCTATCCTCCTTTCTCTTAGTTAAACCGACAAAGGTAGAGCCCGGCGCATGACCGAAATAAGCCCCACGTGCGACCCTACCACGAAGATAAGAAGGCAGAAGACAAGGTCGTTCTTGAAAATCTCAACTTTATATCATGTGCAGAATTTAATTACTGCCCCCTTCAATCCAATTATTATTGCCTACTCACCAGTAGCTCAAGGTTTTCTGCATGATATTCAGTCACCCATTAAAAAAACAAAAGCAATAAGAGGCTTGCTTGGTATGGAAAAAGATTATGTAACTTAGCTTGCCCTTCATTTGCAAGCTTTCAGGTTAATTAGTAAATAGTGCGTTGGATGAAGCTCAGAAGAAAAGGCATTCAGAATAAGAAAGATAGGGAAAGCTATGGAGTTCGTGTCCTCACGACATGTTGGCTGGCAGATATACTGTCCACGCTGATAATTATTAAGGGTGATCAGCTTAACTGCTCTGATTAGCAGCTTTTAACATTTAATTTATTTGAGAGGGAACCGGAAGAAAGCTCACTATTGTAGCATGACTAGGACTCCAATTTGAGCGTCACTGCAAAAGCAAACCCTTTGAAGTTTGATAAATTCTATCATTCTAAAGAGTACAGTATTCAAAGAGCACTTTGATCTTCGTCAGGGTGTAAACAGCAGTAGCATCTTCTTCATGTTATTCTCTAATCAGATGGTAGTTCACCCGAGGAGTAAGATGTTGAGTCAGTCGTCGAGCTCAAACGCCCGAAGAACTGACAACGAAATTATTTCCCAAAGCAAAGCATCTGATAGAAGATGAGTTTTAAGCATATCAGATAGGATTATTGTGCCACAAACAACCATGTCATCCTTCGCCTAAAATCGCTGGCATTTTCAAGGGTTAATGGGCAAGAATTTAATAAGTTTTCAGGACGATTTTAGCACATCAAAGAGGTCATCATGCCGACTCCTAATAATAAATGAGGTGGGAGAGAATGTAAGGCTTACTTCTCTGGCTCTTTTGATGACACTCCGGAGGTCTGGGTAATGCCCCGTAGAGCCTTCATCCATTTGGTCTTCATAGTGGCGTTCGATGATACAGACATTTTCCTCTCTCGTACGTGCTTTTCCACTGTGCCTTGTGAAGTACCCGCTCCCGATGAACTGCTCACAGCTTCCGTGCTGTCCGGTGTCCTTCCTGGATTTTCAGGTTTCATCTACCACAACACAATTGATTTGCATATTAGGCTTCCTCACCCACTTTAATTCACTCAACTTCCAATTCTCACCACAATCCTCACGCCCTAAAATTCTGAAGCACTTACACTGTCACTGCTCCCTATACAGATTAAAATGACCTGCACGGCAAATAGTGACGTAGTCTGGCCAATTCAAATACTATCCGCTGCCGCTAAATTTCCAAAAGAATACAGAATGAGGTACTTTATCGATGAAAGAGCTGGAGTTCACCTTTCACCAACAGCGAAAATGAAGTTGGTTGTGACCGAGATAGTGAATTCCAAGCTCTACTACCTCTATCACTCTAATGTGGCTTCGAATTCTCACGTAGCAGCACAACAAACAAGCGAGTCTAATGCATAATTGAATTATTACAAAAAACCGTAATCCTGTTTCTCCACTGGCTCATATCATCTGCATCCACTACAGTCTTCACAATCGTCTAACCGAGCGAGGTGCAACACATCCAGGACCAACATTACATTACATAAGACCTTGCTGACTTTGCTGTTTACTAAAAGAAGCTCCTCTCCTGCTTTCGCCTGAGCAATCTAGGATTTTTCACATTTGTGTGGATTTGAGCGGAAACTTTCGCTAGTTTTTTATTTATTAACTGGTAAATTGGAAGTACAAGTCTTCTCCATACAAGAGCGTCCTGAGAAAAGGAATGTTCAATAATGACGAAGGCTGAGATACCTGAGCTCGCAATGCAGCAAGATGCAGCTGTGCCAGTCTGAAGTCGAACCTTTTCATACTGATTTCTTCCTGGAGTTCGTTCGCTTTATTGAACAAGCTGGAGTCCAAACTCCTGGAAAATTCACAAGCACACGTACACATCAAATCATTACATAGCCCATCCAAACTTCCGTAGGCTCAATAAGGTTTTCCACGTCGCTTGCAATAATTTCCGCAGGCATTTCCTCCATCGGTACAAGAGCAACGAACACAGATCCATACGTGCGCAGGTGGTGAGGACAGTTCCACCTCTGTATCAAGCGCATAAGATTACTT
>JAQIWI010003491.1:0-10086 GCA_034698825.1 Deuterosminthurus bicinctus
CTCATTTCAAAGTCCAGCGTGCTCTCAGCCTCAAGTTCCTCAGGTTGATCCATGGGTTCATCCTTGATAATCGGTGTAGGATTATCAAACTTCATACTGGGGTAGAGGATAGGCTTGTAAGGTCTCTCGTCAACCTGCTCAATGTCATCAGTTTGTGAAGGACTGGAGCCACCATGAAGGATCAAATCAAAGATATCCAGTTCAGGCTGAGGTGCCACAGGTTCTACTACAACCATTGAAGTTTCCATCTCTGAACTTTGCTGCTCTTGTGCGGGCGTTGGTGGCGATGATGATGATGGTGGGATGGGCTCACTACTAGAAATCGTATGCGTTATTATGGAGGAGTCATGTTCATCATGAGGATCATCATGGCTCGTCGTCATTTCCTCAGTCTTATTATTATCAGCCAAATCAACCTGAACATTAGTGTCATTATTATCATCATCAACATTACAAATCCCATCGTTCTGATTGTCAGAATCTTTTGCAATAGAATCAGAAGAATCAAGAACAATATCAGGAGCCTCTGAGGGTTTCTCAGGTACAATTTTATCAGCATCATCATCATCATCATCCTCATCCTCAATAATGTCCATTACTACAGGCTCTGGTTTCCCTTCTTTCAAAATGGTAACTTCGTCTTCTTCTTCTTCTTCGTTTTCAGCTGTTTCCAACTTTGGTGTTTCAGCAGCAGCAGCTTCAGGCTCTTCGGTTGATTCTTTTGGTCCTTCCTCTTCTTGCGAAGGTTCAGGCTCGATGAGCGTGGATAATCCTTGCGCAGCCGCCATGAAATCCTGTCAAAAAACTATATTTAGTACCTGGTAATACGTCTAGTAACTTTGGGAACACTTTTTGGGGTAAATTGGGACCAAGTAATTTGGTTAAGGGACAAAACTTGTCTGGTAACTTTGGGACCGTTTTTCAGGTAAATTGGGACCAAACTTGTCCGGTAACTCTGGGACGAAACTTGCCAGGTAGCTTCGGGACAGTTTTTTTCGGGCAAATAGGGACAAATTTGGTAACTTTGGGACCACAATTGTCTGGTAACTTTGGGACCATTTTATCAGGTAAATTGGTACCAAGTAATTTGGTAAATTTGGGACCAAACTTGTCAGGTAACTTCGGGACAGTTTTTTCAGGTAAATTGGGACCAAGTATTTTGGTAAATGTGGGACCAAACTGATCTGGTAACTTTGGGGCCATTTTTTCAGGTAAATTGGTACCAAGTAATTTGGTAAACGTGGGCCCAAATTTGGAAAGTTACTAACCTGATGGCAAATGGGATGGTACAATTTCAAGACATCCGGCTCATCGGACTCGGCAAGGAACGCATCGCGCAGGCGCCAATCCTCCTTATCTTCGTCGTAGAAGCTTTCGAAGCCTTCGTTACATTGAGGACAGATGGCCCCTTCGTGACTTGCGGAGGGCACGGTGTACAAATCCGGATTGAGGACCGTTCCGGGACTTCGGGCGTCTTGATCCAGCTCTTCTTCCGCAGGCTCGAACATACTTTGAGCTATAAAGACCAAAATTTAACCTTGAAATTGCACTGAAATAAACACGTTCTAATGTAGAAAGTCCTGGAAATTCAGGTTACCTCGCTCTTCAAGGTCCTCAATTTCAGCAAACTGAATCCAATCGCTCAGGTCATAGTACCACTTGCGACTAAGAGCCTTCTTAGCATTCGCTTTCTCCCGCCGATTCTGTCGGAAATGCCAATCCAGATGTTGAGAGTACCTCACATTTTGATCTGGAGCAAATCTAAGGCCACACGACCCGCACTGAATCCCTGTACAAATCTGCGCGATGAGCTTCACCCTCCGCTCCTTCAGGCTACCCCAAGGAACGTCCACAGTTTCCAACGGAGGAATATTCTCTTTCGGAACCTCAACTTTTTTCGCCTTTTCCTCTTTTTTTGACTTCTTGACCTCCTTGACCTCATCCTTGACCTCGACCTCGGCCTCCTCCTTAGGCGCAGCAGGTAACAATCCCGCCATCATTAACTTGCTCAACAAATCCTGCACATCCAACCCAGCAGTGCCAGATTCTTCACTTTTGCTTGGTTTTGTAAGTTCATTAGCAGGAGTATCGCCTAGACTTTCATAGGAATTATCAGCAGCAGATGTATTGAGCACATCATGTGGGACCATATTAGCAAGCTCGTCCAAGGGATTATTTTCCACTGGGATAATCGGACTGAACTCATGAGGAACATTATGATGTTCCATTGGAGGAGGATTGAACTGAGTGCGGTGACCACCACCACGACGACCACGACCACCAACACCTCGACCACCAGATCGATAGTAGTTCGACCCGTCGTCCGTCTCACGAGCTTTATTAAACTCGACCATGGCCTTCCGGGTCTTGGCACTGAGGGCTGTAAAACGGAGGAAATGTTTCCGACCGGAGGGGATAGCCACGCGCATGGGCGGGCCGCCAAATTCCACCGGAAAGGGACGATTGTTGAGCAGCACCTTGTGGAAATTTTCTATGAAGCGGATTATTACGGGGAAACCGCATAAATCTGTCACAAAAATTCATTCAATTAAATTTAAACCAAACTTACAATAAAATAAAAACGAATGTAATTAAATTAAATACCTAAAAGCTGCGGCTTGTCATCCAAATAGACCCCAACGGCATTCCCATCCACAAACAGATTCACTCTGCCAGCGAGTAAATCAAACCTGGGGACTTTGCCAAGCTCAACCTGCGGCGGTGGGCCTTCCAATTTAAACGCATGAAAGTACCGACCAACTTGAACCTACAAAATTAAATCAATTAGCTCAATTGTACAGCTCAGCTTAAAAACCTAAACCTTTGACCTAAAAAATTCAAGGTCAAAGCTGAGTCAATAACTTACTCGAATAGGTGGCCCTCCAAAGCACGCCTCGTAGTGGTCCCCATCAATATACAATTCTCGGGTCGGGGCCCCAAGCTTGAGCGTATGCTTCTGCCGGTCCAAATAAATCATTGCAGGCTTCCCAATAAAACACCTCACCGGCTCCCGCTCCTTGTCAATGAACACATTCTTGGGTGTCCCACGATGGAATGAGATTTCTCTTGGCTCGTCCCCATGGGAACCTTGCAGCACTACCGCTGTCTCTCCATAAAATCGCACTTGACGCAGCACCTGCGCACAAATCAAATCCTCACCAAATTAATCCAACCAAACCCAACAAAATTTATCAAACCAAACTGAACCAAACTGAACCAAACCAACGACCCTTGAACGCACCTTGTCAATAGGAATAGTCCCCGCGGAATCATTTCTAACTTTATTCAGCTCGAGAGGATCAACAGGAGGTATGACATCTTCAAGAATTGGGAGTGGGGGGTTCATAGCCACCGCAGCTGCAGCCTCTTCAAATGGATTAGGACCCCTTGGCTGTTCCTGACCCCAGGTCACTGAAGGTGTTCCCCATGGATTGGGTACGGGTGGAGCAGCAGCAGAAGGAGCAGGAGCAGGAGCGTTGCCAAATCGACTACCAGAAAAGTCACCTGCACCGAATTGGCCCCATGCATCAGAACCTGTAGATATCGGAATGACGATGAGTTTTCAAATTAAAGTTCTATAATAGTGACGAGATCCCATACCTGTCCATGGATTCGGTCCAGGCCGGTCCCCTTGAACTTGGTACTGCATTTCCAAGTCTCGAATCTTGTTCACTTCATTTATCTAAAGAACCACCAAAATTGAAGAATTTCATTATTAAATAAAATTAGTTTTAAGTAATGCATTTCATTTGAATTTAATGGCCAACCTGCATAAGCTGCCTCCAGACAGTCGCAAACTGCTCCCTAGTAAACACACCAAGCTCCAACTGGTCCTTGGCGCTCATGACAGCTTGCTGCAAGTCCCTGTTACTCAAATTCCCCGTCGACATTGAAGGCTTCTCGATGAACTGATTCCTAAACCTCTCCACCGGATCGATGGACACTCTCGAGTCCAAACTTCGTTTTCTTTCTGCTGGATCGTCTACAAATAAAACCAGAAAATTACAAAAAGTCAACCAGCAAATTACGAAAAATCAACAAGAAAATTACAAAAAGTCAACCAGCAAATTACAAAAAATCAACCAGAAACATTTCTACAAAAATTCAAGTTTGCATTACCTGGAAGTCGATTGTAGAGCAATGGCCTTCCCAGTGGATCACAACCACCACCCCGGCTGGAATCGATAGAAGTGGCGGGTGAGATGGGTGGCGGGGGATGAGACTGATTGAGAATGTTTTCAAGTGTCGCCTCATCATCATCGTCCTGAGACTCAGTCCTCGTCGGCGGTTTCTTCACTTGCGCCCATGTCGTTGTGGTCGGGGTGGCTGGTAGCGAACAAGTTCCTTGCTGGCGATAATCAACGTCCTCCCGACCAAATAAACTAAATTCACAATATTTTGTCATATTTTCTTACATTTTTAACACACAAAATTCATAGATTATTACAAAACAGCACCCATAGTTTTAAATCAAAGGGGAAAGTCTGTACTTTATTATTGTCCCCAGGAAGAACAAATTAAAGAGAAAATGCTTTCAAAATTTCGAAACCCCGTGTAAATTTATGCGCATTATATTTTATATATATAATATATATGCAAAACTAATTGCGCGGGATGCTTTTCAGGCGCGGTGCGCGGTGTGAATTATTAATGCCTCTGCTGCTAGCCCACAAGTTGTGAGTTGTGAGACGACACGACTCCAGACCTGGAGACAAACATAATGGGAAGGGACTTGATAAATGGAATCCAGTCTGGACCTGAATTATTTTGAAACTTGATTTTAAGGACCCTTCAAAATGCACCAGTGCTTTTGTATTAGTTTTGCAGCAGCAGCGTGGAGATCTTCATGTTTTTCTTGTTGTTATTGTTATTATACTTGCCGTCGTCGTTGTCTCGTGTCTATTTTTTTTTATTATTAAATCCACAATAATGGAATTAAGAAGAAGCTGTGTAAAAAAAGGGACTTGGAAGACTAGTACAATTATCACAATTGACACAACAACAACAACAATTATCACAAGTTTTTTTACCAATTAATATCATTTCATATGAGTCTTTTCTTGGGACTTTGAAAGTGGGAGAGTTATTAATAATTGAAACAAGGGGCCACGAAATTTTGAAGGGGAGGGCGCTGGACGTAAACGTATATATTATAAATAAAGTCATATCAAAATATACTTTGATTATTATTTTTATCATAATGATGGTGAATAAAAAAAATATTATGTACTCATCGATGATGGTCCCATTTCTAGCCTTCTTCAACGGCGGTGACTCAGTCTTGTTGTCTCCAGCTCCAACTTCAAGCGCAGCCGCTGCGGCTGCAGCTTCATTCCTCAAGTCCACATCATGAAGGATCTGCATTCTCAAGTCGACATCTCCACCCAAAGTTAGTCCCGTCGTCAACGGCGCCATTCCATCTGAAGGTCTTCTCCCAACGATGGCATTATTTTCCTTTTTATCTTGTTCTTCGTCGTCTTCCATTTTTGACACCTCAGTCGTCCGTCGATAATTCTTTTTCAAAACCGCATTTTTCCTCGCATTTAAATTTGTCCTTTGATTCTGCGCTTCGTATTCTTTTGAATTTTTACTCCCACTTTCCCCTCCACTATCCCTTCGCCGTCTTGAAGAACTTTTCGCACTTTTTCGACCTTTCTCCTCCCGCTGCTCCTTCTCTTGACGAGGAGACTCAGACTTTTTCCGGCGCTTCGACGGAAGTTCACTCGTTTCATAAGTTGGACTCACGGCTGAAGAGCTGGACGAAGATTTGCGTGAGCGACGGGACGACGAAGAAGATTCTCGCGAGTGACCTTTGACCTCTTTGCGCTTCCGAGGGTCATCCATGGGTCCGGGCTCTTTTGAAGGACTGAGTGATTTTTTTGTTGGACTTGGTGAAGGCGACAGAAGTGTTCGAGATGACTCTTTTGGTGGAGTTCGGTCACGTGAGCGTTTACTTTCGCGCTTTTCAGCAGCACTTTTGTTGAAACTTTTGAATTCGGATGAGAGTTGGGAGCTGGAAAGTGGAAGGGGTGGAATGATTGCTATTGGATTCAAAACGGGGTGAGGAACCAAGTGTGTAATTCGGGTGGGTGAGAGCCGTTGGCGGGGCTCCCCCCGAGCTTCGTGAAGTTTCTTTTTATCTGGAGTTTTTCGACGTCGGGGATCTTGAAATGTTTCTGGAGGGGCGGCGACGACTGTGATTGAGGGAAGGACTTGTGATGGCGCGGGGGCAGTTATTGGAGGTGTTGGTGCGCTGGATAAAAGTGTTTCAGCCCGGTCCTTTTGTAGCTTGGCAAGCTCGGCTTGATGGAGTAGTTGCTGTGAGGTCAAATTATTTTTGACATTTAAAATCTTTTAAAAGAATTTAAATTAGTTTATGAATTAATTAAATAATTAATAAAGTAATAATATTATTAGTTATAAATTAATTTAAAACTTACTTGTTGCTTGGATTCCGTATCAGCTTCAAGCTTGGCCTGCTCAACTGGCCTGACAACAGGCTGTTGAATTTTACTCAGTTCGTACTGTTTTTGAGCGGCGAGCAACTCCAGCTCGATTTTTTTAGCTTGAAGTTCTAAAAGTTCTTTTTGTTTCATCAACAATAGGGCCTTGGAGGATGGGTCCATGTCGGCGACAGAGGCCGCTAGTGTTGCTGTGATGTCATTGAGGCCAGGGAGACCTAATGAGATGGGTGATGAGGTCGAAGTCGGCACTATTGTTCCGGCTACTGTTGAACTTGTTGAAGTTGTAGGGGAGCTACTTGTCAGGGCCTGTAAGACATTCTGAATGAGTCCGACAAATTTTAAACTCAAAAAATATAACTTAAAAAAAGTAAAAACTGGACTAAAATTATTTAGAAAATTTTTTGAAACATAATTTAATTTTTTCGAAACACAATTTAATTTTTTTGAAACAAAATTAAATTTTTAAAGAGGGGCTACCTTCTGAAGAAATTTAGGATTGACATGGATCTTGGAGGAAGCATGAGGTGGGGCAATGACCGGCCATCCGGGGTCAATTTGATGACATCGAATGTCAATTAAATAGAGCTTGTTGTATGCAAATACTTCATTCCAAGTCTGACGTAATTTCCATAACTCTCGCCGTGTTTTATCAGGCACCTAAAAAAATGAACAGACAATTAATCACATGAGCCCTCATTCTACAAAGTTTTACTCGTGCAAAGAATCCATTAGAAAATGTGCAGAAATGTGCAAACCTTCTTCACCTGCTCAAACGTTTGAGTGAAGGTGTTGACGATGTTATTGGAAAAATAAGTCACGTATTCCTGCTTCACGTTCTTTACGATGGAATCGATGAGGTAGAGGATTGGGAGCTTAAATTCTGGATCCACCTGGACAATAAGGCATAATAATAATGTTGGATTAGTTTGGGATAAATGGATCGATTGACAATTTTCGTTCAAGGACAAGCAAGGAAACTGATGGGTCTTTTAGCAAGCCAAATATTAAGCGATGACCGAAAAACTAGCCCAAGGACAAACATACGTGGATGGGGCTATTTAAATGGGAATATTGTAAGCAAAGTGCTCTGTACTTCCGGTTATGACTGGGCTGAGTAAACACAAATGAGCAAGATAAATAAAAATAGCATGACTTCTACCAAGGACTGACTGCGCACATAGAAATTACATACAAAATAATCAGCACATCAAACTGTCATTAAGGACAAGCTTGAAAATGTTCAAAGCTGGACTATTCTGAGTGATCACTGGTATCTGCTTGTAATCCACAAGAAAATTAAACTAAAATTGCAACTTTTGTACAAAGATAAAAAAATTGCAAAGACAAATACAGCCAAGATATAAAGTTGTTTATTATTGCCCTAGACAATGGGAGGTTGGGCCAGGAGACAAAATTTAGCAAACACATTTAAGAATCAACAAAAACAATAAAAATAAACAGTTTAAATCAACTCACCTTCCGCAATTGCTTCTCCGTCACCTCAACAATAAGCTCAGCCTGTCGAATGCAATCCTCCGCCATCATCGTCAAAGAATTGATCATCGGCTTGGAATTTGTTTTCAAGTCCCTCAACTGATTTTCATATTGCTTCACAGTCGACATCTTGACTGACTTTTCTTGTCCACTGATCCGCAGCAGCACACTTTGATTTTCTAATAATTAACTCACTCCCAAGAGCGATCCGTCCAGCTTTCAATTCATTTGCTCACTACAATCAAAACAACTCAATTTTAATACCAAAGTCTACTCATTTTCAATACCAAAGCCCAGTAATTTTCACCAACCAAAGCCCACTAATTTTCAATACTAAAGTCAACTAATTTTCAATACTAAAGTCAACTAATTTTCAATACCAACCAAAGCCCACTAATTTTCAATACCAAAATCCACCAATTTTCAATACCAAAGGCCACTAATTTTCAATACCAAAGTTTAAATACTAAAATTTATTTGTATGTACCTGAAATATCTTGACGGTCGTCATCACAACTTGTTTATTTTTTTTTGTATATAAATTTAACTTAAAGCTTCTTCAACCCTGAAACTTGGAAACTAAATCCTTCAATCTTGTGATGATGTGATGATGATCCGACACTAAAAACACAAAAGCCAGACGGCCAGACAAAGTCAAGGACAGATGAAGAGGCGTTGATGAGAAAATTCCCTCAAATTCCCACCACTAAAATTCCACTTAAACTAAATAACTTTAAAAAATTCACAAAATAGAAAGAGAAAACTAGAGAATTAAGGGGAAAATTGGATGAAAATCTAAATTTTCTTCCATCCCAGACGACGCACTTAAACAGGCGGACACTCGAGTACTGAATGCTACTCGTCCTCACTGTCACGTATTGCACTAAACCCCCCAAGCGGCCCATTTAGCTTTGAAATACATTCAAATGCATACTAAAGCCCCTTCCCAACCCTTTGTCATGTAAAGGGGGTTCAAGCTGGAACCCACTTTTCCATTTGATAACATGTAAAAACCCCCTTTGATAGTCAAGGTGGGTTTGTATATTTAGCATTACAAAGCATAGGGCCAACCCCCTTGGGGGTTTTCACTGGAAAATATTACGTTTGAGCCAATCAGGACAGCCCATTGGCTCCTTTGAATTTCCAATGTTAAAGCCTTGTGCGCATGTGCAGATGCCCAAGGGGGTTAGACACTCTAAAGGGGGTGGGGGCTCCGTTTAAAATACATTGAACCCCCTTGTAAGGGGGTGGCCAAAGAGGGTTTAGCTTCTTTTAAATGCATGTGAAACCCCCCTGAACTTTTAACGGGGGGGGGGGGTTACATGCATTTAAACGGCTCCAATGCTTTTCTTATGGGAGTTTGCTCCAATGCTTTTCTTATGGGAATTTGCTCCAATGGTTTCTTATGGGAGTTCGCTCCAATGCTTTCTTATGGGATTTTGGCCTCATAGGAAAGCATGGAAGTTTGGCCCTATAAGAAAGCATGCTAGTTTGCTCCCATAAGAAAGCACAGTTTATTACACTGCGCATGCGCCCATGATAACGTGAAGCCGTGATGGATCGAGTATGTACGTGGAATGTTAACTTAAGGGAGTGTGCATAACGGTGCAAGTAAAGTGCAAGGACTGGAAAACTTTTAGCTTCTATTTACATGCAGATTTTTACAGTTAAATTGACTTTACAAATGCTTTTAAATTACAGTAAAGTAATGTGATGGAAATGCTCGTGTGCAATTTGCTTTTAAAAGGCGGTGGCAGCAGTCGGAATAAAGATTCTGGCTTTATTGCACTTCTCAATGGCTTGTACACTTGTTAACCTTTTCAAAGTTGAAAGACATAGATGACAATGCTTGATGAAAGCTTTGCTGGGCCTTTGATTGAATGATTAATGGAGAGAGAAGAGATATTTTGGGCGTAGGCGAACCCTTTACAGTAACTCATAGGTCCTCGTTCGTGACGGAGGCTAAAAAGGAACTTTGGGGGTGAATGGACCTGTTTGAATTAGTTGTATAGACAATGATTCCTTCCATGTAGCTGATGACGACACTTTTGGTGACTTGTTGTGTTTTGAGCATCGAGTCGAGCAGCTTTCTTTGTAGGACTTTGTGTCACACTTGGAAAGTTGGGTA
>JAQIWI010003492.1:0-10084 GCA_034698825.1 Deuterosminthurus bicinctus
CTACTATGGACTACGCCGGCTGGGAGCTCATGGACCCACGAATTTTGTTACTGCTCAAGCAGTTTGATTTCACGCAAATTTTTCCAAATTTGAATACGGTTAAAATCCGTGTTGACGGTTCAGTGATCTCTGTGGATCATATGATTGAATTAGTGGAGCAAGGAATGGCTGCTGCTAGAATGCACAAGTCGGCTGCTGATCGAGCTGTGAATATCAAACATCTTTCGTTCTTTCAATCACTTACACCTAAAGCTGTGCCATTCCTTGCTGGAATGTTTCCCAATGTCGAAACAATCCAAACGAAGCAAATAGAACATGAAGGGCAACAAAATCCTTACGGATTGATTTGGAAGCACTGGCCGGAATTAAAAGCGCTTCAAGTGGAAACAGTCAGCTTTCTTTCAGATAGAACTGGTAGCAGAAGTAATGAAAACCTTGACAGTGTATTTTGTGGGATATTCCCGGCTGAAGTTGCTCGACTGAGAGAGAAAGATGAGGAGTATCTGAGAGCGGTTCATATTGTTCCGGTCATGCCGTCCATTACCTGCTTAAGAGGTGCGTAGTATAGTCAAAATTTTAAAGTGGAACAATGAAATGCAAACCAAAATTAGTGCAAACAGTACAAGTTTTAGATTTGAACTGATTTTCGAATGCATGAGTTGCAGGTTTAAGGACGCTTAGGATTGCCCGATCCCTTTACTACGTCCCGGGAATCCGTTCCGAAGACATTACTCCAATGTTCACTAAAGTCACGGCTTTGGTGGCCTTCGAAAGATGCCCAGATCTTTGTGTAAATATTGAGACAAATTAATTCCTGAGAAATACTTGAAGGTAAACTTGGAGACATTTTCTAAACTGTGGATATTCTTGAAGTAAATTAAAAACGATTTGTTTCTACATTTTTCATTGTATTTGAAAGGAAAAGACACTGCTAAAGCTAAAATGAAAATACTCCTATACACGTAACCTCATCCTCAAAATCTTTTCCATTCCTCACATATATTATCCCGCATCTCTTGGTCGTCGTGCATAATTTTCAGAGCCTCAGCCAGCCCTCATGTTGTTGTTGCTGGAATTATTACAAAACTAGTGTGAATTTTCATATGTAGTCATCATCAAGTGTCTCCATTATAATGCCTCCGCTTAGCATTAATACAGCTATGCGTGTGGCTTTCCAGTAAGGTCCACTCCCAATTAAAGTGCCCAACCAATAATGTACCAATGCTACCGAGCTATTATTAAAAGCCGACGGTATTCTCTATAGGAAATTGATGTTTAGCAGAAAACTTTGGGTCAAGTTGTCATTGCAATGTCATCGTTCAAGCAGCAATTATTGACGTCTAACTTGTTCTATTATTAGACTTTATTGACTTCAATGACAGACTATGCTTGCAAGGCTGCCTAATGGCAGCAGTTCCAGGGAAAATGTAGACGGCAAAACACCTTCGCATAGCCCTTCTCCCTTATTTTGGCTATTCTGCTGTGTCATTCTTACCCTTAAACATTGACCTGAGAGACCATGGAAGACCCAAGAAAACAGTTCCAGTTGGCACCAATTACTACAGAAAGTTTGGTTCCTTTGGGTGAGCATACGAGGATGGTTGTATTTCTACAAAGCTTTGGAGCTCGCACTGACTCCCACTGAATACTTGCAATTTTTCCCATTTATTTTCACCGCAGCCTTCCCAACTATCAATATGAGCGTAACGATTTCTTTGGCCTTTATCAAGAAACTTCAAGTCACCGTTAGTGTTTTGAATGAACTAATACAAGGTACAAGAGTAAACTGGAATCTTACAACCTCTTTAGCCATAAAGCGAGTTCTGAGTTTCACTATTGCAGAGGACGATAGAAGGAAAAAATGGGGGGATATTGCTACCACCGTTACCACCACTGGCTCCAGCCGCAGCTTTACTGCTCATCGCGGTCGCCATAATGTGAGTTCCTTTGTTAGCCACAGATCCAAATTCGCTAGTCATTGAACCTCCGACTTTTGAAAAATCTTTAACTCCATTTCCAAATCCTTGCATAGCTGTGACAGTTCTAGCAGTTTACCAATCATGCTCCTCATTACCATTCTTGGTATTTTCGATCCAACAACTAGAAGATTTCTTCCCCTTAGCTGCATTCTATTGAATCTAAAATCTTTGGGCAGACCAGCAGCAGAAATACCTTCGCCACTTTTTTGCAAGTTGTAAATGTAACTATCACTATGCTTTTGCCTGGTTCATTTGAGCTTGCGGTGAAGTGCCGACTTTTTGACTGCAAGTTTGCATAGCTCCTTGAACTTGTCTTTGCGCATTCTGCAAGATTGGGTTTTCTTGGGGAAGTTCATTCAATATCTTCGTAATGGCTATTGAAACCTACCTAACCTAACCAATCCCTAACAATGGCAGCCAATCGCTGACGGATATATTGAGCCGCTTGCCTATTGGTCTTGTGACCATTTGCAGTGTTTGACAATCCAGAGGAGGACTGCTGGCTGCTGCCTGAAGAGAGGAATGTTGATTGATGTTGACCAGCGCTGCTGGAGCCTTGGCTACGGTAGTCAGAACCAGCGGCAACTGAAGATCCGGAAGAACCACGGCACTAGCACTATTATTGCCGGCACTAGCACCATTCCCTGCACCGAAGCTTATGCTGCTGCCGTTGGAACTCATGGAACCACAGAATCCAGAACCACCATTGCTAGCTTCTGCGCCGCCACCTGAGCTGCCAGCTGCATCGGCTTCTGCTCCAGCTCCTAAACCTTCAATCATGCCAGCTACATCGGCACCGGAGGCAAGGCCTGCACCGGCACCCATGGCTTTCTTCATGCCGCCAGCTACGGCGGCAGTTAGGCCTCCTCCCAGGCCGCCACCACTACCTCCCCCGACTGAAAAGCCAAATGGCACAGGTCTTGCCACGGCATTCTGCAAATCAGAACTAAAAAACCAGAATTAGTTCAAAAATCCTTAAAATTTAAAAGAAAAACAAAATTTTAAGCGTCGTATGTGCAGCAACCAACACGATAGCAAAAGTCTCCATGATGAATTTATTAGTATATACAATAATGTACAGAATGACAATGCTTGGACTTACAGAGGATTGTGCGCTTAAAAATCATCTGGCAGGTATCCTAATGTCATGGGGTACGACGCAGTAAAAATCAGATTCAATAAACAAACAGTTGAACTTGCTGCGGTCGTTTTTGAGCTTGCACGAGCCCACAGAGATTTATTGTATCCAAACTGACGCTTTCAGTAACTTTACAAATAAGTGTCAATTTCTTTGTTTAGCATTATTGTATCAACTTGGATGGATTCTGGAAAGGAACCTTAGTTTCTTTTGTAGGCATTCAGTTTAGTTAGTTGATTTCGATACGAGGAGTAACTTCAAACTATTTCGACACCAACGGACAAAATAAAGTACAGTAACAGCAATGTAAATGGCAACACTAACAGTTTTGCCATGTTGCTGTCAACAGTCGAAGAAAAATAAGCCGTAGCCACTGGCGAATGCCTCCTTAGAGCTATATTAGTCTGATTAAAAATTCAAATTAAATTGAAGTTGGTTATTTTTCTTCATAAAAAACCAAATTTTCTTTCGGTTTTGAAATACCAGTAAAATCCAAAGTAAAAACTATTCATGAATTACACCGCTTGATCACGCTTCTTGTCTGCCTGAACTTGAACAGTTGACAGTAAAATTTAGAATTGTTTCAGAGTGGCACAAAAAGTGCCATATCAGAAATGATCCTAGGCCCAGAATTAAAAATTGTTGTCAACTCTTTCCCTGAAACTCTGTTCACGCTTTGAATAGCGTTGTTATCCGCATCCGAATAAATAAAATAAATCTTTTGAGCGTCGACTTGAACGTGCGAAGGTCCTTCGTCATCGTTCAGTGACTCCAGTTTAACTAATGTTTGCTTGTTTCCACCACTAGCACTAACAGTTCCAATGGTCTTTTCCTGTCCATCTGCCCAATAAATGACGTCATTTGAAGCTTGATCCAGCGTGATGCCGGAAAGGTCGGTAAATTCGCTTGAAATTACTGCAGCGTTGCTGCCGTCCTGGTTGGCACAGACGAGAGAGTTTGAATCACTCTCAGATAAATTGCACCAGTACATATAACTGGAACCAAGGTTCTAGTTTAGTTCTTTTGAATGGTAGAAGAGCTAATTGAAACTAATACATGATATGTATTCAACTATTTATGTTAACAGTCATAACTATCACTTACCCCTTCGCAGAGTCCAACGCAATACTCACCGCATTATTGACTAAAGATGAGCTGGTTATGACTGCAGCGCAATTTTGGCCAAGTGCATTACAAACTGTGATTGTGCGGGCGGTTTGCAGAGCAAAATATAAGTTCCCAGTTGCCTCTTCGATGGCCAGAGTGAAAATATTGTCCCCTTTAAACAAAACGACTCGACATTGAATTGAAAAGCTTTTAAGGATTTTGCTTAAGACTTGTTTTTAAATGTTTGATTTAAGATAACCTGTCTGCGGAACAATTATTTCTCTAGCTGACCCGTCGAAGTTAGAGCGCCAAATGCTAGATTTACCTATATCTTGACACCAATACACCTTCTGCAGTTTGTGGTTCACGGCTACAGCCGATGCTGCTTCATTTGTTAAGACCATGGACGTGAAGTTTAGTAAATCAAGAGACATTAGGCCTTCTGCGGTTGCGACGAAAAGTCCAGTTGCAGTGGGCCCTAATACAATGAATCCCATTTTAATTTTAAAGTACAGTAGCTAACAAAAATAAGACAACATGCGGTGGCACTTGACGAAATTTCCTTCCGGTCCCCCCAGCGAGCCCCCACGCCCCCAATTTTTACAGGTCAGGTAGCCTACTTTATGGGCTATCTAATAATGCTAACCACTGGGCGTTATCCCGCAAACCGCCGGAAAACCAGCCATAAAACTGCAGCCACACACTTTTTCATACCAAAAAAAATTAGACAACATTACGTTTCGTGGGCATTTTGAGCAGGAATACCTACAAAATCAACTAAATTTTGACCTTAGCAAAATGTCGCACCCTCGGGCATATGTTTTATGCAAAAATATTTGGAGATTTGGTGGGAAGGATGACGGCGGAGAGCATTTTTTCTAGAAGAACTATTAATAGATTGCAGTAGCTTGAACGGCTACAGAAACGGAATTTTTGGGTCAAATAAATTCGAAAAACATTCAAGACATGTTTTTCATGTATCAAAAGTAACTCGCAGTCCGGAAAAACTATTATTTGTCCTGAAATCTGCATGAGAGCCGTGATGAATTTTAACCTCCCCCAGAAAACTCAAGCTGTAGCCCGCGTCGTGTGTAGTTCTGGGGGGACGAGACACCCTTAGCAAGAGTAGCCCTTAGGGTCCAAGCCTACATAAAAAATTCTGGGAATCGGGGAATCTCGGAGCTGAAAGGTACGTTTAAAGTTTCATCTATAGATAGAACGCTGACTTATGTATGTAAGCCTATGTTATCCTTATGGGCGAATTTTGTTTTCCCCCGAACAATTCTTGCTGCCTTAATACAAACCCAGATTTCCGCAGTTAGTTACGTTAGAAATGTGAAGGTCTTTATGTTGGTATGGACCAAAGGGTTACTCTTGGTAAATGTGTCTCGTCCTCCCCAGAACTCCCCACGACGCGGGCTACAGCTCCAGTTTTCTTGGAGAGATTAAAATTTAATATGGCTCTCATGGAGATTTCCGGACAAATAATAGTCTTTTTCGGACTTCGAGATACTTCTGGTAGTTGAAAGGTGTAAGAATACACGTCTTGAATGTTTTTAGAATTTATGGGACCCAACAAGTCCGTTTCTGTAACCGTTTAAGTTTAGGCTATTGTAATGCATTAAGTCTTAACCAACAACAAATGTTCCCCCCTTCACACTACCTCCCAAATCTGCCAATATTTGCGTACAAGACATTTGCCCTCGGGTGTGACATTTTGCTGGGGTCCAATTTTGGCTGAATTTGTGGGCATTTCTGCTCAAAATGCCGACTAAATTATATGTTGTCTAAAAATTTTTGATGTTAAAAAAGGAGGTGGCTACAGTTTCATGGCTGCTTGTCCGGCGGGTAGCGGTATACCGCCCAGTGGTTAGCATGGTAAAGATAGCCTATGAAATGGGCTAGCCTACGTGCAAAAATGGGTGGCTTGGAGGCTCACTGGGGGGACCAGGAGGAGATCTCGTGAAGCCAGACCGCATGTTGTCTAAACTGTTTTTAGCTACTGTATTTTATAACTGCATGCATTCTATTATTGCGCCTTACTTTGCTTGATTGCAAGACTTTGAATAGCAGTTGGGTGGTTCTCCAGCCAGATGTAAGTGTCCAGAATAATTCTGTCGTTGGTGCTATTCTGGAGCGCGAGAACGAGAGATCCAAGTGCCCTCTTTGTGCAAGCCCTTCTTATGACCTTTTCAATCTGTTGTCCTTCCTGAGCTTGAGGTCCAGTTGCCTAAAATAGTGAATGAAAAATAAATTGATTGCCAAATTGCCATTGTCCCGAATTTAAATAAGAATTGCTAATTTTAAGATGGAAAATACTGCACAGGAGCTCACCACTTGAACGTCAGTCTCCTCAAGTACATTTTGTTGGACGAGACATTCACAAAATTGTGTTGTCTGAGTAATTTCGGACGCTTTTGCAACCAAATGAGCTTCAAGTTCTTCCAGGAAGCCGTCCTTCCCCATGCGTGACATAATTTTGTCGATCAATTTGACTCCACTGGAACTCAATCCTGTTTGACTTGTCATATTTCTCCGTAGCATTTTCCTTGGTGAGGATTCACTATAAAATTAAAAATCATAACAGCCGTAAAGAATGCAATAATAAAAAAGAGGGTAGTCAGCTTATTATTGCTCAGGATTTGCTTGCACTTGTGAGGGCGTCGGCCGGAAAGGAAAACAGTAAATGTTGCCTAAACTTTTTTGGCATTAAAAAAGGTACAGCTGAATTTTTTAGGGTACTACTACGGCGGGTGGTGGAATTCAGCCAAGTTGTTGACATCAGAGAGAGCGCATGAAGTGGGCTTTCTGCTGGAATCATTTCGTGGGTGTGAAGCTCAAGGGTGGGAGCAGAAGGAACAAATGCGAACGGTAATCGCGTGTTGTCTAAACTTATTTTACCAACTGTTATGTTTAACCCCGTAAGAAAAAATCTATTTTAAATTTGAAGCCCAGAACCAAGCATTTCCAAAAGATTTCCTTCCTTTGTCTTCCACCAAATTTCCCACTTTCAATATTTAATGTTCAATCTCATAAGAAAATACTGATTTCGATTTACCAATATGAACTGGAGAACGAATTTTCCTTCCCTTGACCACTAAAGGCAACTGGAAATCGCAAATGGAATGCGATTTCAAAACAAACTGGGAGGACTACGTCAAAAAACATTACAGAGATTTTCACAAATCTACTGCAGATCTTATGTGGACAGTTGCTGGCCCCGTCCATTTATTTAGACGAGAATATTAATTTGTGCGCTGGCACTTGAAAACTCGATTTTGTGAGTAGAGGTTCCTTGTGGAGCCTGGACGCCACTTACAATTCGTATTTTTAGTTTCCCAACCCGCGTCACAGATAGTGTAGTATTCCATTTCAATAAACAAAAAACAACACGAATTCACATTTTGAGGGTGAGTTTATAAGTTCCAAGTTTACAGTAATTTTGATGTCGCAGAGATAATAGAAAATTGTTGGCAAATAAAGTTTTCTTTGTTAATTTCATCAGCCTATAAATCAACCCTCGTCCCTCACAAACCCAGGCCTCAATAGCTCAAGCTCAAATGCACTTTCCCAGGATGTGGCTATTATGATCAAAGACTGCTTGAGCATCTAGAGAGCACATGTAAATAAGGGATCATGTTCATGCCAAGAAGGAATTACAGTGTCCACTGCACTGTGCTCTGAACTTGTCTGGGAGGAGGACCAAGGCCTTACTTTACATTCACATTCCTGCCAAATAGAAACCTTTTTAGCTAAACACAAAAAGTTCCACAAGCAGAACCGGAAAAGAGGTTAGTTAAAAGTGTCCGTGGTGCCTTAGTTTGAGTTGCCTTCGGTATTTTCAATAAAAATTCTAACAGCCAGTTTATGAACTTGCAATATGAGCCAACGGTTTTACAAAATATTCAGTAACCAGCGTCGAGATGTAGCAGCTGCCATGACTGACGTAGCATGTGACGTTGAGCCGTTACGATGGTTATTCAAGGGAGACCAAAATATATGGACAGTTCATATGTGGAATTTAATAATGCAGAAAACTCAGTCAGATCTCGGGTGTTCAATTAACAATTTCGGATACCAGTTCAGATGGTTGCAGCTGAAGTGTGACGCATAAAATTAAGCCTTTGATGACTAATTTATGCAATTACGTAATAAAAGCTTTTGTATTCGTATGTCTTTTATTTCCAAAGCGTTTCCATGTGCTTGGAGGGTGCTCTCAATTCAAGGGTACATTGTTAAGATCGCAATTCTGTCTATGTCCCCACGCTGATGTTCGCGCTCACTCCGCCCAATGGAATTGGCAAAGTAAGGTGCAAATGGATTAGTTTGTCCGAACATATCCAAAAGTCCTTGAAATGAAATCGCCACAGGTGATTGCTTTGCTACACTATGGAACGTTGCATCTTTGTCTCGCACGTAGAGCTGAGCGACCGTGAGAGGGCTCTGCAAAATGTTACTATTATTAATATCAAGTTCTTTGGTGCTCAACAAATCCACTGAGAAACTTTGATATGAACACGTTGCTTTCCAATTGATGTGCGGACAGAGTTAATGCGTAGTAAACCACTTTCGCATTTAAACGGTTGTTAAAATATTCAGTGCAATGCCCTATGAGAAAAAAGAGGGTGGCGGTGGTGGATGAAAAAAAGTTGGTGTCTGTGCAGAAAGCAACTGTGTCTGCAGAGAAGACACATGATGACATGATCAAGGGAGCATAGCATAGAGCATTTAAAGTTATTGAGTGGAGAATCAAAGCGGGAATCAAGCAATGTTCTCAAGCTCCAACTCCAAGTCTTCCCTGAATAAAATTTAGGCCTTACAATTTCGGGGAACATCCGGGCCATTCCATTCTACAAAGTCGATTCTCCTCAATGCTCCTGACTCTGACTCTGCAATGGACCCTACTGTACCCTATGAACATGGCCAGGTAAACAGTATCTGATTATGTGTTGGTCCATCCAATTGTTCATTTAATTGTTATTGTGTATTTTCATAAAGGATGATGAGGACAATGAACCGCCCCAGGACCAAGTTACACGTTTCATTGCAGATTGCCTCAACATGCCTGATGTAAAAACACAACTACTGTCGATAACTTTTCCCACAAGCTTGTCTTTCAACAGTTTTAGAGCAAAATAATTGCTAATGTATCTTGGTTGCAGATACTGAGACCAATATTCAAGAACTTTTCCAGCACTGAGCTCCTTAAACTCTGTCTTGTCAACAACTTATGGAACTCGGAAGCCCGACTAGTGCTAAAGGCACGGGGCAATATAATTGCAACCACCCTGGAAAGTAACACATGTGAGGACCTAGAAGACTTCGCAATAGGATTACAATTTATGCGAATCATGCCGTTTGCCGGGATGCGTATCAAAGTGGGTGGCCAACACAAGTGCTCAAGTCAGGACCTTTCAGCTCACGAGCTGGTTGTGATCTGCGATGAAATTCTTTATCGAATAAACTGGCGAATCTTGACAGTTCAGTTTGGTCGAGATTGGGATAAACATCAAGACTGCCCTGGATTCTTGTTCCTAAAGCAAATATTACACAAGTCCGCAACCGCACTTCGTGAGTTAAGCCCAAATCAATCAATCAATAGCACATTTATACTTCAAGAGTTCTCACTCCGCGTGGTAAGTCGTCAAAGTGCATTTCTCGAAGACGTTATTCAAGATTACACGTTTCCTAAACTAAACACCCTAAAATTTCAAGACTTTGGCCCTTACACCAAATCTGAAGAGTACACAAACTTCATCAAAGAGCTGGTCTCTCGTGCACCAACCCTCCAAACTTTATACACTCGAGGACGTGTTGATTTAAATGCAAATCTACGGGAAGGAAGCATGGCCCTGCATGA
>JAQIWI010003493.1:0-10084 GCA_034698825.1 Deuterosminthurus bicinctus
TAAGTTTGCAGCTTACGTCGAATAATTGCTGTGAGATTGAAATTTGTGCTCAAGTTTATTATTGTGTTGTCAAAATAAACTCAGCTGCTGAGGCACAAAGGCAAATGTCAGGTCTGCGTTTAAGCAAACAATGAAGTGGCTTGCGCAGAAAAATAAACGCAAAATGAAGGAAGGAAGGATCCTTTTGGTCCATGTTACCTCATACATTGTTATCTTTGGATAGACTCCGCGTTTCTGTTTTCTGTCTCCCTCAAGCTAAAATAGTTCGTAGTATTCAAAGAACAAGTACGGGAGTCGGATGGAATGAAGCAGATGAAGTTCTCTGGTTTGTTATTATTACCTCTTTGTCTATCTCTCTCTCTCTCTTTACCTTGTTCATTCCTTCTCGAATGAACCTGTCACAGTTATTGTTGCCACTTGCTGGAGGGGTCTGACTGAGAGAAATGAATATAAAGTTACATGCTTAATCTGAGCCTTTCTAGTGCACTCATGCTCTTTCGGTCTCCTCCTTCTCTGTCAGGAGTGAATGAATTTAGCAATTGAATTGTGCACAAGTCAATTGAGGAAATGGTTCCTGATTGCCTCCATCAAATACAATTATCTCCATAATTACCTTCATCTCAGGCTACACACCAGCAGCCACGAATGACTCGAGTTACGAGCCACAAAGCAACAACAATAATGCTGGAAATCACTTCATAAATCAAGCTAATCGAATCCAAATGCCTTTGACAGAAGGAATAACAAGAAGATGAATGTAATACTCATGATGAAAATGCTCACTGATGCTGGATTGAATTAGTCGTACGAAATAGGATTGTGGATAAAAAGGAGAAAGAGAGAGAGACAGAGTGTGCGGACCTTGATAGCGAATGAATATGGATCTGGGGAAGGGAAGATTGCAATTTTCTTGGAAAGCATTATGCAGGAGGAAAGGGTTTTCCCTTGCGGTGCTCTATCACGATGACAGTCGTCCAGAAGACCTGAAAAGGCAGCTGTCCCAGCTGCTCCCCACAAAATACGATCATCGTCTTGCATTCAATTTGTAAACCCACTGCTCAACGACTAGATATTGTAGAGGAGATGTGGCAATTAGGAAAACTCTAAGAGATTTGTTGCCACTGGTCTTCCATGTCTTGTAGGATTTATTTGCTCACACAAGTCCCGCAGTTTCATCCACATGTATTTCAAAGCATCACTGCAATTCATCTCAACTTCGCTGAACGCTTGCTCATTTGCAGGCTATAGCTATAGCCCCACAAGTGTTCCTAGTTGTTCACGTTGTCACCACAGGACTTAGCTCAAGTTTTTAATGCTCTGCAATCGATCACGGTCGAGGTATCAATAATGATTGCATTTCATTAGACTGACCAAATCTCCTGATCCCTGGTCATTTGCTCCACCTTGGAACATAGACAGGATAATCCAAAGAATGTCTAGATGGGTCTCCAATCTCAATAAATTTTGCTTTTAGGTCGTGAAAAATGATGGAAAGTCTATTTGGAAGTTATGGGTGGGAGGGACGAATATTCTGCATGTATTGTACGTGCGTCTTACTTAGCCTCGCTGGTAAGGCAGACGGAAGGCATAAGCGACAATTTGATCACCTATCCTCACAAGGTTATTATTTTGGAGAGAAAATTTAATTTCAGCGTCTCATTTCCGGAGTATGAAATCCAATTTGTGGGAGTCTCTGTGAGGAATCAGTGATGGAAAGTGCAGGCCTCTCAAAGCCTCCATAGTTAGAATCGATACGCAAAGTAGCATCTCCTCATGGAGTGACGGGCTGCTCGGCGGTGGCCGTGGGAAACTGGAGAGTTTCGAGCTTACAGTTGCTCTTGTTTATTCATATTCTTTTTGAGTGACGTTGACTTGTCGTCTCAGTAATTACCATGTGCCGATATTCTCCTTAAGAGTTGCCATGGTGATTTAAGGTCATGCTGCTGGACGCTAGTTATGTCAAAGAATAAGCGAATAGGCCGCAGTTAGCGCCATAAAATGTGACCATTATATTGAGGCTCATTGAAGTTTTACATTCCCATGGTAAATTGATCAAGGGGCTTTATATATTTTACCCTGGATTTGAGCGGAATCCGAGGGAATTTATCCATGTGCATGTAGAGCATGCTTTCCCTTCTTGGTATTGATTGGGCTGAAAGGTTCAAGTGTATAGGGAGTGTAAAAGCCAGTTCGAATTTCATTGAGTCAGCGGGCGGCTTGATGGTCATTTGTCCTTGTCTCGTCAACAATACAAGAATTCCCAGGAGGAATGCACCCGTTATGGCTGTCTGGCTCCGAGTTTCCTTCAGTTCGTCATCGAGGAAAGCTTCATCGAAATGAAACATTTCCCTCAAGTCTGCCAGTCATAATGGTAGATCCCCTCAATACAATTTCTAAGGTTCACATACATACCTACAAAACGAAGACAATACAAAAGGTACTTGTGTGCCACTTCCCAGAATAGCTCTACCATTTCATCCAGCCTGAAAAACTCACAAAAGGTTTTCAAATTTTATTCAATTGAATAATGTCGTTCGAATTGATTCTCCTAGAAGGTTATTTCTTCGTCCATTCACAATACAAATCCGGCAAGTTACTTTCTGTTCATTACACTCTTGGGCTAGGAGCGGACACTCCAACCTTATCCTCGCCCTCATTACGTCCATTTAAGGGGGAGAAGCCAACGAAGAAATACCAAAGTTAAGAAACATTTGCTAGTTAAAATCATTGTCGGAATAAAACAACTTGTTAAGCACGCCGGAATATGAAGAAAAAATCCCTATCTCCACTTTTCCTTTCACTCTAAAAAATATCACTGACTGAGAAAAACGTTGTTGGATACTTTCCCAACCAGGATATCACGGGAGATCGTGAGCGAGGAAGCCACAATTAAGAAATTCCTCTGATCCCTTCAACGGTCTTCCAAAGTTATGGGGCGTAAGCGCCAACACGTGGTCAACTTGTTTGTAATGTGATTCTTGTGGGATTGGAGGACTTAGGGAAAATGACGTTGGTCCTAGATCATTTTATGGCGACTCCTGATGCTGCCCCTTTGTAACCCCTGCAGATGGAATGGCAGAACCACTCGCCCCGTCTGGACAGCACTTGAGTCAACTCCGCAGACACTCACATGCAATTTGTTTTAATACTCAGAACACATGATCTGGTTGCAGAGACTTCAGCTGAGTCTAATTCCTCATGAAATTACTCCCCTGATGCTCAAATCCAGGTCAAGAGTCTCTCTAATAATCTGCACAGGCTGGCCCATGGGAACGCTTTCAGAATGCTTCAAGACATACATGAGAAGTAAGTACTCCCTCAGGTCGGTGGGGTGATGAAAATTGATATACCAACTTATCCATTTCCACTTGACAGGTCCAAGTTTGCAGGACACTAGCAGTGAATTAAATGATATGTGCACTCTGCAGTAATCATAAAATTCAGCCCGAGTCTGAAAGGAAAGTGAATTGCAAACTTGTTCGCCTTTATGCTTGACAATTTCAAAGGAATTAATGTGAAATAAATTGGAAAGATTTGGACATTCCTAGCCTGGAAAATTAAGCAGTCTTGTTGGGAGGTAAACTTGTACATGCCTTGTGGTAATGGCTTAAATGCAATTATTCCTCACATGCAGAGGTAGGCGCCTTGCGTATGAAATAAGCCGAAGTAATCCACTGAATCCAATAAATGCAAGTCAAGGACTATACGCAAACACACTTGTTCAGGGGACATCATAAGATAAACTGCTCCAGCACCTGACTTTGAAGTTGAGCATGTGATTTCAGCTAGTATATTCGCATCAGTGCTTATAATGACCTTAAGTGATTATTTCCCAAGCATGCCTGAATACACAGAGACATTGCACCTTGGTCTTGCAACGAGGTTGTGGGTGGTGGTAACGCCTCCTCACGTCATAATCTCCTTGTACGTCCTTTGCATTCATGAGGCCTCTTTAGTGAAGGAACACATGCGGCCTAACTCTACTCCGCCAAAGCACTTTCATTATCATGATTAAAACAAGTCGAGCGTTTGTTAGCATAATTTATATACAGCCAAGCTGGCTGAATCTGGATACCAACCGGACTCTCTTTCTACTCTCGTTCGGATATTCTATTCCTGGCGTGAGGAGATCTGTGCTAATTGTGCCAATGAGTATGGACCAACACTACTGAAAAGAACATTAAACTCGCACTAGTCCTTCTCGAATTTGCCCCACGGACGTCTCTAAAAATAAGGAGATTATACACTTTGCTTGAGAATAGGAAGTCCAAGCACGCTTTGAATAATTACTTAGTTCTTGATTTCATTCACTATGTGACTATCCCATATAATCCATCGTTCTGCACGTAATGCCCCTACTGTTCTTGGATTCTTGACTTGGAGTCTTAATATTTCTATTGCTATAGCTGCTGGGAGGATAGATCCCGGCGGATTCTCGATAGAATGCATGAGGCTGAGGCGTCGATACAGCTAAAACTCTTTGATGTACCTTCGTAAACGCCAGACACTTTTTGTGCTCACAGGAGAAAGAAGGCACATTTTATACAAAGCCCTCTGTGCACGCTCAATAAATAATGAGCTTCGAAGGTGCTCTTATTAAAATTTCATATTTATATTTTTAAGGGAACATCGTTCAAACTACTCCCAAGGTGAGTTCGAAGTGAATGTACCTCTTTGATGTGTCGTCCTTGCTTACGTTGGAGATCCGATCCCATGTTTTATGGATTCTATCGACGGTCACGCATAGTTCTTCTGCATCGTTCAAACATTTTCTCCGCAAGCTTGAAAGTAAAAACTTACTTTCAAAGACGCCCAGCTAAGCTGAACGCCCACAAGAAAACTTTTGTTGAAAAATTTCATAAAACTCGAGGTTCATTGTGAATGAGCGCGTGAAACTTCCAAAGAAACTGAGTTGCAACAAAAGTTTCAGTTTCATTAATTGGAACATTGTTGCATTTTGTTTCATGTTCCTGACTGGAGCGCCGCGCTGTGACGTCACTCGTGTTTACTCAATGCGTTCCTGTACTCTATGTCTCACGCGGTTTTCAATTTTAGTTTCAAATAAAATTTCATACGTGGACGCGCGCTAAACATTTGTTTTGTTGCAGGTTTCAAGCAAGTTTTCTTGAAATCCAAGAGTTTCACAGTTTCTGTTTCTGTGAAATAAAAATTTACTCGTGGACGCCCAGCTTTATAGTTGCGTGTATTAGAAAATGAATCGTATAGACTTGCAATAAAAACCGCCGGTTCAAACTTAGGCCCATGCATGTTGTAACGAAAGGAAATGACTTTGGTTTGTACAAGTCTCTCAACTACTTCATGCTCCTGTCCCGCGGTGACTGCAAGAATTGCCGTGTAGATTATTTGTTTAATCGAGCTGAATTCTTTCTCAATTTAATCCTTGGGTTTGTTAGATCTCCATTGTATGTCACGTATGATAGAAGCTGCAGTACGGGTAACTCCGTTTTATCGATCATGAAATTCCTTGGAAATTAGCGAAAAAGTCGTTCAGACGAATCACAATTGCTCATGGAGCAGTTACTGTGAAGCTAGCGTAAAGAGTGTCCTTTGTATTCTTGAAACTGTGTTTTGAACTCATAGCTAGTACTGGTTTGTTGAGCTGGTAAAACGCTGCTAATGGCAAAGGTTTGTTAATTATATTCGAGTGAGTGCTCAAGCCTTAGACCTTGGTGTCAGGTAGTCGTGACACCTAGGTGTGGTCACATCATTCCCGCGGAGGATGTGATTAGACGAAGTAGCTCTGGATAGGGTTCGACAAAAATAAAATGTGATGGCTTTTCTGCTCACCTGCAAACTTATTTCAAGAATGGCTATCGTGTGCTCGAATTACCTACAATTATTTCGTCCTCAAAAATTCTGCTCGTAATTGGTTAATTAATCTGGTTCACCTTCGGTTTCGGCACGCCTGATCTACCGAGAAAATTGACTCTATACGGCAACCGATCTAGGATTCTTAATGCTTACGTAATCCCGGTTTGAAGTACAGTGGAATATTTTGTACAGATGGTGGGCATTTCAGGAGAGACCTAATTTTTTTCGATCCCTAGCTATGGGCGCAGGACGTACGTATGGAGAATTAGTCCATTAGGGGAACGACTTGCGTCAAGACGAGTAAAGTGAGTGCACTTGATCTACGTTAGAATCACGGGAAGGACAGTTTCATTTATCATTCCGGTCCCGGCGTGTTGGAGGAAATTCATGTCTACCTTGTCGAACATGGGCTTCCCAAGCAGAAATGCGATTAGAATTAATACATTAGAAAAAGGAGATGGAGAATTGGAATTGGCTGTATTTTCGTAGTAAGTAGTGGCGACGCTAGTTCGTTTAAAACTTTGCAGTGGGAAATCACACAATGTGGGTGTATTCTTGGTAAATTTACAATGTATACTTCTTCGATACTCTCGTGTGTGTGAAGGGATTTTAAGTCGAGGATAGGCTCCTTTGATTTATATGATATCTACAGTAGAGTAGGAAGAGCAGTCCTGACAGCCGCTCCAAGTCTTATAGGCGCCTCAAGCTTATACACAACGAGCATTATTCTGTCATGAGGTTGCTTTGATAAATGGCTGCGAAAACTAAATTGATCGCTCCAAATATTCAAATTGTTCCCTTCCTTTCCAACTGCAAATTTCGGTTACAATCAAATGCAGGGAAATTTATAGGGTAACCATTGAATCAACATACCTATGCTTCTTCCTCTGTTTATGGTTCCCATTATTATCAACCACCATTGCTTCTCAATTCTCCCGAGTATTCCCTCTTTCTCTGTCAATTCTAACGAGAACTGTACGCTCAGCGGCGTTGAATAGATCCATGAAAAAGCCTTGAAACTCTCAAAGTTACACGCCGAGGTGTACCAATGTGGCTGTTTGAACTCTTACCGACTTTTATATGCGCTCAGGTAAAAAAGTTGTGTCTCGTTCCAACGGCTTCTTTTACCAATTGATGGCAAGAGTTCATGCAAAGAGGCCCATCCCTTGTGGGCGTTAGTGTCAGAGTAAAGTGTAACACCCGCCAGAGGAATCCCATGTGCCCGATTCCGACAAAACAATTGGAAAAACTCTCCCCTCATTCCGGACTTATCACGTCCTTCAGGTACTTTCACTTTTCAAACTTTCACCACACAACTTTCCAACCCATATTAGAGGTCGGCTAAAAGTTGTCACATTTGAAAATCATCCCAAGCCTAGGCAGACAGGACAGAGCAAGAATGACGTGAGTTTTTGTAACTCGGCAGTTCCTTCCTGCTGAAAGCCCACGGGTGATAACCGTAAATTACAAACATCAGAATTTTTCCACACGAGCAATGTGTGAGCATGTGAGGTGTGGGTGTGTATATCACTTGGAGTCCACAGAGACTTGACTGGCATGAAGAGTAGTTCCATCCATAAAATTCGATGGCTGGAAGAACTGGAGATTTTCATTTAAATGCCAACGTGAAAGGGAAAGCGGAGAGAGAGAGTGAGTGCAGGTGCGGTAAACCTCCATGTGTGGGTCGATGAGTTACAAATAATATTTGCTCAGTACCTAGCACGTGCAAACACGGATCCTGCTCACGTTATGAATGAGATAGACGACGATGGGTCTCACTCAAAGCCATACCACTTGGACTTTTTCAGTAACATTGTGACCCTGGCCTGACTCGGATGTGTGGAATATAATGGTTTACGAGAGGGAAATAAAATTGAATTAGATACGTTTTGTGACCCGAGTGGCTGGGAATATTTTTCTAGCGCTTTCATTCTCTCACAAGTCAACCATACCATAACTATGCAGCCCTACACATTCGATTCTCTCAACGCTAGTGAGTGTGAGCCAGTTCAAATGACATGCGTGAGAGTTGGCACAGAAGAATCACTTCAATAAATAGCAGTGCTTGAGTTATATGGCTTAGCCTAGAATAATTTACAATCAAATCCCAATTTTATCACAGATTGCTAGTAAATTTGAACCAATTCTGGTTAAGGATGAAATGGAACATCAAACCTCGCATTCGAATATTGAATAAATGGCTCCCCTGCATATTTAAATTAATCTCATAAACCGATTAATTAGTTTCGTTGACTTCCTAGTTTTTTTCTCAAGAATCTACCATTGTCTACCAGGTCTCGTGAAACAAAGTACGATTGCAATAAGTGACTCAATTTCCCTCGAAGACGAGAGTGAAGAAGAATAGCCTGAGCCCTCATATCAATTTCCTACTGCTTCTAACAGTATTAACGGGCATAGTGTGGAGCAGGATCCCCTTTAGATTCCTTTCTCCCGTGAATCCCCCGAATAATTCATTCTAAGAGAAACTGAGACTCACGTCAGGTGTCCCTCCTCTCCCTTGCGTCAATCTCTGTCAATTTAAATGTAATGAGCTCAGAGTTGTGCGATGGAAACGGCTTCAATTGTAATCATTAGTATCACTAACCACAGAGAGGGAGACGAAGTACGCTTTTCCACGCTAGTGACTTGATACTCAAGCAAAATAACACGGACACGGATAAATGCACTGAGACTGGAATACGTTTGAGAACCAATTTCATATTGAGCTATGATATCCAAAAACGTCTAGAATTACACAACCAGTCAGTTTACCACTCATTTCATGTCCCCTGACTTTGTGAGACTTTGTATATTTTATCTTATGTGATTCCTTTGAGGTGCGGTTCCAGCGTGTGTGTGCGAAGGACGTGGTGGTAGAAACGAATCTTTGACGAAGTAAAACCTTGGCAAAGTATAATACTGAAAAGTACAATTGGGCAGAATATTAAATAAATTTACAACATTCTCGGGGCTTCTACTAGGGCATGATATTTCCAGTGCCTAGCCTAGTCAACAACAACTGAGGAGAATTTCGGAAGAATTTCCTTGAAATCGAAAATCATTGTATGCCAGTCCGCGTTGTTGGTTTGACAAATATTGTGTAACTGTGTACAAGATACAGGTCTCGCTTCAATTGCGATAGAGACACCATGCTCTCTGATTCCATGTATTCCTACTACGATATTAAGCTACAAGTTAAACTAAGTTGATATCAATAATTTTTCGTCCTCAAAGCACCGAAATTGCAATTATAAACTGATGCTCTTTATTTGTTTTATATAGTTCGATGTAAAGAGAGATTCTTCTTATCTTTATCGCTGACACGGCAGAAGCTGTGTATGCAAAGCTGACTGAGAGGAGATACGTGCTGGGAGGAGCGCACTAATGAGTGTGTCATGTTGTTGATGCTGTCTCATCCTAACTCAATTACGCCTCGCGTAATAAAGTCAAAAGCGAAGGGAGGCAGCTTGAACAACGGCCCGAAAATCTACTGGAAGGTACAAAGCAAATGATGTGGTTTCTGCTCCTGTCTGTCGAAGCAAAGAATGTTGACAAGTCAATGCTGACATTTGATTTGGTATTTAGTTCTCCTCCAACTGCCACCTAAGACGACATGAAGAGCCTGCTGGTCTAATTCACCCAGCCTTGCACTCTTTCACGTCAGCCTTAAGCTCATTGAAGTGAAAAAAGTTGTGAGAGGAAATGTCAAATAACTCTCTTCCTCTGTTCTATAGACATCACATGTCCTATATTGGACGCTGTGATACAGCCGTGTAGCCCATTTACCATTATGACAAGAATGAGTAGAAAATTGAATTAGAGCTACGAAGGTTGTATGCATGCAGTCTGCGAACGTTGCCACTTTCAGAGGACAGAAGGACGCAGAGACACGTGGATGGAAAAATTGAGAATGAAGATGGGAAGAATGAACGGGCAACTCTCTGGGGGAATCGGGAGTATAACGCAGGGTGTAGTAGTATAAAAGTAAGACTTGTGAATGGAGCGGGCTGCAGAAATGAGAAATGTTAGCTTTCAAGATGGCCATCGTCAAAACGTCATCCCTGTCGTCATTCCAATCGTCCGGAGGGATCTTGTGAAAGTATTAGGACGTTTCCTTCAGCACAGCTCTTTACTTTGTCTCCGTCTCGAGACAAAGGCGCATCATTCATCACCACTGACCGTGTCCTTGTTCGGGAGACACTCTTTCACCTCCAAACGCACAATCTCCGGCTTAAATCAGCTCATTCATAGT
>JAQIWI010003494.1:0-10084 GCA_034698825.1 Deuterosminthurus bicinctus
AGTTTCTACTCCTGCGGGAGAGTAATACAACAGCAAGCGAGGGAGTAGCAAGAGCAGTAAGAGCTAACAAAAGGACATTAGCTATCCGAAGGGACAAATTCCTTTGTTGACTTAAGAACAGTACGACCGTCCTCATTGGTGCAGAAACGCCGACTTTAATTCTCTAAGCGGATGATGAACCCCCGGGCAGGGACCAAGATTACTCATCCTTTCGCGCTCAACTTTCTACGTCGTCATCCCCTTCGCATGCACTCACTCTCTATCCTCGTCCTTACTTTTCCCATGCGACGTTTTCATTTCAGGCAAACGCCAAATGTTAGCCCAGTCATACGCACAAAGTGTTCCTACCCTCAGTTGTATCAGAATTTCACTCCCTGTCACAACTGTAACTTCACTTCAGGTCACATGTGGCGTAGGACTCAAATGTTCTTGGGATTTTTTTTTATTTTTTTTTAGCACAGACATCAGCAGCAGGAGCATGAGTCCCAGGAGATGGAAGTCAGTGGGAAAAGAAGGAAGAGAGAAAGGGAAATATTTCAAAAGACGAAAAAAGACAGAAAATGCATTAATTTGATGGGCGAACGGCGCTGTCAAGCTCCAGTCATCGTCTGTCGTTTCTGCTCAGGCATTGGTGTCATAGCCTCCCTGCCTCCTCCATTCTATCCTATGGCTCCCTGCCTCGTTGAATCCCCTCTCCTCCACATAACACAACGCAGACATACATACTTACATACACATACAGCCATCACTCCATCAGATGAAATCCTTGCCAATCGGACGCCGTTTTAAGCCAAATTCTGTCTTTTGCATTAGTCTATTTTGCAGAATATGTCAGAATTTTTGCGTAAGGAAAAATGTCAGGAGAATCCTTTAGTTGTGATGCAGACCGAGGGAGCAATTAATTGAAAAAGAAAATTCAGGCGAGCTAAAAGGGTTTAATTGAGTCGGGACGGCGCATGCAACGAGAATGCAAGCATGTATTTTACCGTATAATCGGTGTGACTTTTCGGGGCTTTAATTAAATTAACGATTCCCCCTGGCCTCATTTTCCCTTGTTCACTTTTTTCCATTCTTTTCTATACGTAACACATTCACTTTCCTAACTGTCCCCTCCGTCCTAATGGGGAGAAAGCTTTCGTTTGTTAATGCTATCTGCTGGCTTGCCGCAGGCTAATCTAAAGTCAAGGTTTTCATGGCATGATAACAAAGAATTTATTATCTCCAGTAGCAATAAATAGAGAGCAGTAGCGTTAATGTAGTCACTGTCACCATGCAGTCTCCTACAGCTTCTCCTCCCATTCCTCTCGCTCTCGCTCTTACGTATGTTCGTGTGCTTTTGGTAGTTAAATTTTTTTACGGTCCCCCTGCTTCTGTTATTATTCATGCTGCTGTTTTCCCTTTAAACCACATGGCACGTACATAATATATATTTATATGGCAAGTTGGGTGTAGTGCCTTATCTCTGTTCATCGTCAAAAATGCATAGTGTGCCATGAGGGTGCAACTGCACTTTGTGTGGCGTGTGCCTGTATGGAGTGTGAGTGTCGAGGGGTCTTCTATTATACTATGTTCGATCTCGCACTATCTCCAATCCCTTTACATTCATGAACCAAACACACTTTGTGGAATCTGTTACTTTTTAAATTGCTCACAACATCGTGCTAATTTACACGCTTTATGTTCTACAGACAGTGAGATATCAATGGAGCTCATTGACATTCACATCATAGAGTCAGAGAGTTATATTAGTTGATGGCTTAAAGCCATCGCATGATGATTAAGCTGTCGTTCTTGACTAGGGTCGCAGCAGTCAGTCTTTTAGTGCTTCGCTTCATTCTTAAGCCTGACTTTTTGGGGATCATTAGCTTTTGTGTGGACTCGGTTTGTGAGAGAGAAAGCGACAGTAAAATGAACCTCTTGGACCCCATATAAATTATTCACAGTCAATTTCCACTGTTTCAAATCCTATAGCTCCAGTAATCAACTCATTATTTTCCAATTTACTCTCCACTTTTACTATGTGTAGTTTATTTCTCCGCTTAAGGTATTTTTATGCATAACGATTATTTGGTGAAGAGCTGGGAAGACGACAAAGAATATACGGCGAAAACTTGAGAATGATTTTCGCCCCTATCTGTCTCCATTGAATGTAAAAAGCTAGACATTTAAGATGGAAACCATCATTGACGCTTGTAGGCTGCCGGGACGAAGGAATAAAAGGATGATGCTCCACCATTTTGGCTCACATTCCCATGCGAGTCAAAGCATCTGCATGGAATTTTTTTTGCTATTATCATAAGCGCTCGGATGACATATGGATCAGCTGAAATAGCAAGAATAATGGGTCGATGTATGTGTGTGTGGCCAAGCTGGAAAAGATTTACTTGTGTCATAAGGAGCAGAGGGGAAATTTGTCATTATTTCCTAAAACGATTGTAGGATCAAGAAGTTGAAGGAGGCCAAAAATGCTACGACGACTACTTACTCAAGCCCATTTGATCCCTTCCAACTCTCATGCACACAGCATGCGGTGGACTAAAGGTAAGTCCAGGATGAGCTTTTGACCTGAAATGATGATGAACAATGGGAAATGGAAAGAGGTGATCCAAGCAATTTTGTGCACAAAAAATGTTATGACGCATTAAATGCTCGGCGTGCATGGTATGTGACTGTGGCGCTAAGTTAGTTTTCCAGCTCCGTGTAGAAGGGCTATCATGCTGGAATCTTAATGCAACGCCAGAGTAAAAGGATCCATCGAACGGTGCTGCTGGTGGTAGGGGATATAAATGAAGTCTGGTTGTTGGAGAAATCTTAATCGGGATCCAGATCCCCATTACCAGATAAAGTATTGATGGCTTTTTCACCCATTTCCCTTTTTATTGCTTGAAATATTACCCCGGAGATTATCGGCAGGCCCACTTCATATTTTAACTACTGAACATCGCACAAGGACATCATGAATTCTCCCTATTTCTTTCTTTGCACAGCGCATTGGAACATGTGTTATTCCAGCGCACTATTCGTCCACATGTACATACGGCAGTGTCGAGAGAGAGAGTCGGAGTCAGAGAGAAGGCTAAATAATGACTGTCACATCATTTCCTCCAGCTACTCCCAGCACAGTAGTCCTATAATCTGAAACCTCAACTATTCATATATTATCGAGTCTTCTGCTCCTTACAGATATCCACGCTTCACTTCCTTTTCTCTTTCGGTAGAAACGATGCTCCTGAATCTGTGTAACTAGGCTTACCCTCACACTCACTCTTACCTTACCCTTCCCGTATTATCCGCTTCACAAGTAATTGTCTGATAATTTACTCGTTAACACTATAAATCGTTCGACGTATGTCCCTAAGCCCGCCAGGTTTTTGCCGATCAACTTCGCAGTATCATCTCACCTACGTCATTATTTCACTTCAAAAAGTCATTATCCGACGCATCCAAAGCCATTTCAATCACACCACTGACAAATTTCTGGCAAAAATACGAGCTTAAATTTATGTTTGTACGGGACAGGCTATTGCTGAGTACCTGTACTCATCGAAATGATAGCAGATTTTTTCAGAGAATAACAAAAAATACTGATGCAGAATTGAATAACTAAAGAATCTATTCCTGAAAGGTTACTTCCCCCAAAAAGAATTATTTTGGATATCTAAAATTCTTAGAGATGTTAGATGCGAAGGCACTTGAAACATGAGGATTAGAGCCGTCCGCTGTGCGTGATCGGTTCGTTGCCAGGCAGCAGCATCTTCGATGATGATGAAGACGACGGATAAAGGATGAAGCTAACGTGAGCGGAATGTGCAGCGTATTTAATTAGACACAAAGTTGTAGGAGGGACAGATGGATGGTGAAGTTGAGCGGAAAACCACGGGCTTTTAATTAACGGTTTTATTGCACTTCCAGGTAAAAGGCCTTCAATTAATCTCAACCCGCCTTCAACTCAATTTTCAATTAAGATCTGCCAGCCCTTCCACTACGAAGGACAGGCTTGTCAGGCATCCCAAAGGTTTGATCTAATTATTAAACTCCCATTAGGATCCGAGTCGTACCAAGCAAATCCTCTCTTCCATCCTCCTGCAATATAATTCCCAAAATTCCTAATGTCTAGAAACTTTGCATGTGACCCAATTCGCCATCTTTGCCTTCGTCACTCGTCCGTCCGATATACTACGTTGCGGAGACATGAGCAAGTGAAATTTCGGCTGTGATGTGAATGACCTCATAGCTGCTGACAAAAGTGCAATGTGAATAGGCGCAAGTCAGGCGCAGCCGAAAGGAATAAATTCTCAGGGAGAAATCTCCCATGAAAATAGGGTGCATATAAGGGAGTTTTCGATTTAGGTATCGAGATTTATCATAAATGATGTAACTACATACAGTGTGGTGAATTATGAGGCCATTGTGGAAGGAAAGCTCCCGCTGAATTTACGATGACATGAATTACACAATTCTTTTTCTAACTATACTCTTCAATGCTTGCATACTGCACACTTCGAACTCGTCGAGGTGAGCCCTCTAGTCGTAGAGAAAGCATTGGCATTGGCACATTCCTAACTGTTGGCATGAATCAACTTAAGCGTGAAAGATTGAATTTCACGTCCAGCTCACACACCGATAGGGATAAAATAGCCGAAACAAGTATTGGACCATCGGCGCGAAAATCTTTCTAGCATCCAAGCAAAGAACAAAGAATGACTTTCCTATCAATTGTAATGCTTCACTCAGTTTCAAATTATAATATTACACAGAGGCAGTACTTGGAGCACAATAAAGATAGCGCATGTTCATACTGTCTTTTGTATTCAAATACAGCCTTGTATGGCTAGCATTGATGACCAAGAGCGAACGTCTTGTCTTGCAGTCTGTCACAGGGAATAAATCTGTTCAGACTAATCCATCTTTGGAGCAAGTAGATGTGTGAACTCGGCAGCTGTGCCGGGTCTTTGTTTGCTCGTGTTGGCTGTGCGAGGTGCAGAGAGAAATCCTCAAATGGGGAGTTGTTTCCGCTGCTCAGTCGGTGTCTTTTATGCCCTCATTTCCAGTCACATAGAATACACAATGGCATGCTCGTCTGATGGAGATATTTTTCCCGTTGACCTGCTCTCAAGCTTTCAACCACACGCAAACATTCCATTGCGGTCGAGCTATAAGACTTGAATGGCGACAAAAGTGTTTCCTTAACTCTCCTATCGATATGAATCTTGAAAGACTATTTTAACTAACAATAACATGTACTTTCCAATTCTGTCTCTCTCTCTACATACCTTTTTCAACTTAAATAGCACTAACTTCACTGCAGGGTTGATTTTCTAACCGACTTGTCACACCTCTTCCTTTTGTTCCACTTGAAAGAGGTGGTAGTGCGTGTTCTCATTCCGACGTCTATTTTTTCCATTTACTCCATCAATTTCTCAGATTGACGCTGCTGCGTAAGCAGGAAGTTACTTTTTGCAGAGTCGGCAAGACGGCAGGAGAAAGACGCAGGAGAAACTGTAAGGTGTTAAAGGAGAAAAGAGGGTCAAAGATTGAACAAAATCTCACGGCTTGAGTTGGAGTGACTGTTTAAAGTAGAAAATTTGATTACAGCGAGTGGGCCGAATTAGTGAGCATGTTCTTTCTCGTAACTCCGCAGCTACTACTCCTTTCACAATTTTCAGGTGCTGTTTACGCTGCTGAGGGTGAAAGGACGGAACACAATTCAAAAATTAATACAATTAGAACCACTATTCAACATGGTCTGGTTGGGTTACTACCAGCAGTATGAAAGTGTGAAGAAGGGCGCAGCTTTGGCTAGCCTAGCACTTTCTATAGATGCACACACCTACGTGTTTCTTCACATGAGGCACACTCGGTGGTAGGGAGATCGGGGACGTGGGGGGCACTGAGTGCCACGCTTCAAGGATTCGGCATCTGTCTGTCGCTGTTCGGGTTGTGCACGGAGTCATAATGTGGGTACAACTTCCTATATACTTTCTCTCTTCACTTGAAATTTAGCGTGCACCAGTCTAATGCGTCTGCATAATTTAAAGGAAGATCAAAGGCTACTCACATCAACTACTCCTTCGCACGCCTTTCCCTAATGCTTCTATAGGGAAGCTGTCCTTCTCACTCGTATTTCACAATGCCGATGCACAGCATTGCTCCCCGCAGTGCTCGAGAAAGAGGCACATATGGAAAACCTCAACCTCTACCTTGAGTCTAAACTCGGAAGTTCCGTAGGACAGCACGTAGGTACGTGCGTACATTTCAATTCCAAGTCACAACAGGCATGACTCATTACATCATCGAACGAAATGAGTGTGACGTTGGGACTACAACACAAAGGACGACGGCGGATTGACACAAAATGTGTTCAAAGAGGAAAGTATTATTGCGCAAACGCAGGGCAATAATAACTTATCAAATGAGCATCTCTTTAGACAGTACTTTCCCTGGCAATATGAACTAGCATACAGACGGGTATTTACTTGAGAATATTAAGTGATTAAACCATGGGTTTGTGTACTCTCTGATAGGTTATCCTTCGCCTGAATTGTTCAGTATTAATAACATTTCATGCTCTAAATGATTAAGTCACTAATGACTCTGATAAGCGAAGGTATGCACACAGCTCTGCTCCACATTCTGCATTCTACAAACTAGTTTCAGGCTTGGTGTAAATAGAAATAATGGGCTGGCTTCCCTTATCTCAACTTATCGCAAAGGAATATTGTCTTGGCTTCTTTCCAACGAGAGAAAAGTGGCTTACTTGTGCAGATGAAATGTTTTTCAACAGCCGTTCCACGATGACGAATCACTCAGTGCTTGCCTAGCGTTCAATGATTACTCCGTTTGGATATTTATTCATGCACTTGTTAATACGAGTCCGATGATAAGTTTCAATTATTCTCCATTCTGAATGTCCAGAATGTTTTCTTTTCCACAGCACTCTCACCAGCACTGAATAGCACGGACAAATTCTTCACTGTACTAGTTTATTAGAATAAACAGAAGAGGAGAAAGCTTATTATTTTAGCGGCTGATTCCTGACTAACTACTGAGCTTGCAAATTTCCACGTCCTTCTCATCTCCATGTGGATGTATGAAATGCGATGATTTTGATGTCACAGTGTTCATTATCCTGATCCGCATGACTTTCCACGGATGTGTCCTACGGGAAGTTGTCAACATACGTCCAAACACGTACACAAGCGCACGTTTTTATATAGCCCTGGAAAACACACAAAGCAAATGAGTAAATAGATTAATTCATTCCGTCTGCCCCAATTGCACACAAACACACGGTACTGTCACGTTGATTATAATTCTGGACTATTCAGCAGTCCCTGTCGTACATGAGTCTCTCATCTCATCGCACAGAGTCATACACCCGTCTTAATCACATCCCATATCTAGCAGCTGAGCTGGAAACGGATCTAGATTCCCTCCCATGTGTCTTCTCTTACCAGTTTAGTACAACAAAATGTCAAACATCACAAATATTTGTCCTACACACAACTGCAAACATGGAAACGGACAAGTAAGGTGAAACAATCAGAGCAGGCTGCACAGTGTTGCGGGTCTTCCGCATAACTTGGCCATCTTTTACGATATCTACGGATACGGACTTGTGACAAGCCGTAGGAAAAATATCCCTTCTGTCGCCGTGCTCAAGTCAGTATGGGACCATATAAAACTGTTCCGAGGACACACATTAGGGTAGCATAGACTTTTCATTACTGCAAAAACTTTTCCTCTCGGCCCACGCATCGAGCAGCACTATCTGCGGTACTGCATTACAGACGCTATAGAAAGGCCAAATGGATTTCAATCTGAATCCCATCGTGTCAAAGACGAGCGTTTGGCCTTCAATTCCCGTTCAACGGAATAGCTGTAACAGTTGCAGGGCTCTGAATCGAAATCCTCTCAAGGTGTGTAGTAAGGGAGAATGAGGACATGTGAAAGTAACCATCTTTATGGTTGGTGAAAGTTGCCACTGTTTACTTTAGGGAAAATATAGCTACCACAAACCAAGACTGCACTGTAGGTGGGTCCTTTGTACCACTGAGAGTAAACTTTTTCTCGTTGACTTCCGAGAATCGGAGAGAGCGAGAATGAGAGAGGGAAAGCATGTGTCTTGTGCGCTTTAACATTAGACTGAGCAAAAGTTTCTTTCTGTTGGTTCATGACTTTTCCAAATGTGTGTTTTTTTCCTGCGACCCGAATATTTTCACACTTACTTGGCTGGAGTGTATCCCACTCTGGAGACACAGAAGAGAAAGTGAGTCGTTCGATCTCTCTCCATCTACCCACCCTAAAATGAGCTCAGAGCAATGCAAGCAGATTCAGCTTATTGTCATTTTTCTTACTTCCTCTGCACTTCGAAAAAAGAAAAGGCAGCCGAGATTCCAGACACCGTGTGGACAATGTATGTACAAACTGTACATTTTTACATCCGGCTATGCTCACTGCTGCTTTTCACGTCTGTTGCATAACAGACTCATGGAATGCGTTACGCGAAGTCTAACTTGAGCTCAACCATCACCACATTCCCACCGTAGGTGAGTTTTGTGTAGACGTCCTGTGGCATTATGGTTTCATATGGCTGAATTAAAACATGTGAATGTGCGATGGCAAAAGCCAGACAGAAATTCAGCGAATCACTTTGAAATCATCACCTGGTAGGTTTCTGCTCCTGACTCAATCCGCAGCTGAATTCCCGAGTGAACCTTACGTTGGATGGATGTGAGTGCACATACACGCACACTTGTGTTGACAGCCGAATCCTTAGTAGTACTGAGCCAGTCAGCTCAATTTCACTTCTCGGGTAAATCAGTCTCCTCCTGCCTCTGAAAATATGGAACTGCTCAAGCTAAAGTGACAATGGTCCACACCACCTGCTTCAATCCACTAATAGCAGTAGAAGCACCACATGCACTTTCCAATATCCTTTTCTCACTCCAACAGTCAGTCCCAGCTTTAGCAATTGATCAGGCAGGATGGTTTCACGGCGGGATGATCAGATTCTGGAATCACCAATGCACTGCACGGCTCAAGTGAAATATCAAAGCTCCTTTACTTTCCTGCACTGTACCAAACCAATAGATCACGTCTCACAGTATCTCTCTGGACCACGCTTTGCACAATTTCAGCTCAATTTGTTCTGAATCCAACCTCAACTTTCACAATGGTTGCGCAATGATACAGTGAAAATTTTAACTTGAAGATCCAAAAGTTTCGTAAAGTCAAACAGCTATGAGAAGACCAAAGTGACAAATAGAGAGAAATTCTGGTAAAACCCGCTTGGGTTATTCTCTCACAGTCCTTGTTTCACCGGCCAAATATCTGGCCTCTTTCCCAGAGCTGCTTTTACTGGCAGATGCCCAAAAGGACGACAGATGGATTGGAGTAAAGTGAAAATGCTATAAGCTTTCACATGGACTCCGGTTTACTTCAACAGCTCGTAATGCAAAGCATTGTAAATGCAGAGAGACGAGGAGAGAGGTTTGAACGCACGGAGATCTCGGGCAAGACTGACGGGAGGAATTCAAACGGAAGCTTTTGAGCCGTTCGCTCGCTTCGGAGTTGCTTCTGCTCGAGGGTCGGGTGCCTTACATATGGAAGAATACTTCTTACTTGTCCTCCAGTTATACACTGTGAGCGACATTATTGGACGGAGAAGCTCATACCCAGGCGTATTGTTCCTTTTATTATGGATTCACCCCATTATTATGTAGCTTTGGGGAGCCTTTCCATTGCAAGCACGTTATGCTTACCCTGAGCCTAGTGTTCCTACTAAATAAATAGCTACAATGCAATGCTTCTCTCCCAAACTTATTGTACATAATGCTAGTGTTCCAGTATCTTCTCCTCTGCATCTTCCTTTCTTCTTCCTTCGTTCCCTTACACACGCATCACATTCTTAAAGTACTTTTAAAACTTGTTTCCTCCATCCCTTATACTAACAGCCTTCCGCCAGCTTTTCTCCATGCTCTTGCATGCCTTTCTCTTCGCCATCATCATCGTCGACGTCGTCATCAGAGCTTGTGAGCTATTTGTTGATCTGGGTCGTCCGCATATAGTCGTCACTACAATG
>JAQIWI010003495.1:0-10082 GCA_034698825.1 Deuterosminthurus bicinctus
GTGTGCGGGCACGTCGTGGGCGCCCGTTCCGTATTTCACGGGCAACGGGCGCCCGTTGAAGGCCCGTGAGTAAAAAAGATTGTCTGTTGTGCTCAAATTAACTAAATTTTCGTACCAAATTGTATAATTGGGGAAAAATTATTGTATAATACTGCGTTCAAATGCACAGAGTACCACTTTTTTGTACTAAATGTTCATAATGCGAGAAAAATTATTGTATATTTCGGTGTAAAAATGCGCATAAAAGCGTTTAAATGTATAAACGTCATTGGCGGGTTGCCGACGGGCAGCCCGCGGGCTTTTGCGGGCGGGCCAAATGACATTACGGGCGCCCGTTTTAGCGAAAAAGATTTACGGGCCGGGCATCAGTGGGTATTTTTTTAAAAAACGGGCACGGGCCTAACGGGCTTTCAAAAACCCCACGGGCCACATCTCTGGTCTACACTTGACTCGAAATTAGTTATTTTTGATTTTTGCTTGTTTTAAATCTAATTCAGGGACCTCTCCCGTGCCAAACATTACATGAGAAATTCCGAGTAAAATCCGCAAGTGCTCCATTTCCAGTCAAAGTCTTCAGCAGTAATTATTTTGCATTGCACGAAGGTAATAAGCCAAATATCTATGCCCCAACATGAACTGTACTGCAGAGGGCTACATGCACTATCACTATGCTATTGTTATTTTTGTAACACATTGACACGTTAACTTTGTAGAAATTCATCTGTAGACGATTAGAGGCGTTAAGATTTCATGAAAGTTTATTTATTAGTGCGCTATACTGGCTATACAGGGTGGGTCAATTAAGACTACACTTTTAAACTTGAATAACTTTTGGAGTTTTGAAGCTACAGAGAGTGTTACCAATTCTGAAAGTCTTGGGGAATTTTTGGACCTTTAATCGGTCAACAGCTGGCGGGGGGGGGGGGTAAGTTTTGAGGGTGGGGTTACCATTGTAGGAATGCCTCATTGGCCCGCATGTTACTGTTCGTCGTTAGAAACTCGAGGCTGGCGAATTTCGCTTCGCGGATTTTTCTGGTTACATAAGTTAAACTCTGCTACTATTTATTGTTCTTTGATATGCCAGATGTACGTGTAGTGTTTTTACTCTGTGTTAGTAGTGAACCAGAAGTGCCAGTCGGTGCTGTACACCATGTGTCAGTTGATGTCGTGTGCCATGTGCATCAGCAGTCTGCGATGAATATGAATTACTATCTCAGTACGACAGAGACAGACAATAAGCAATTACGTTTTCCAAGTCGAATCGAATATGAATCCCATACAAATTTATTTTACTCATTAAACATGTTCAAATACTTTACGAACAAAGGAACAAAAGAGCATATTAATAAGAGAAAAAAATTTCACCACAAAATATTAAACCATTCCGATGTTGAACCCTCTGATCACAGCAATCTCTTCATACCGACGACGGAGTGGTAAGTCCTCACAGTAATCTGTATTGCTGTGAATTCCCTTTAAAGTCAGATGGACGTCATCAAAGATAACAGCTGCTTGTCGATGTATGTCACGATACCAGAACCCATGATAAGCCCTAGCGTCGTTTTTGAAACTGCAATGACCATCCACAGTAGTGGTGTTATCCTAAGAGGAACAAAAAATTAAAGGTATTCGGTCCACATGTATTAGCTCACCAGTGTCCAGCAGCGTACCTCGACGACAACAGAGTACACTCTACCAGATATCAACTCCACAGGAGGCTCAACAGAAACAAGATCGGAGCAACCGTGGCTGCAATTAAACAGCTCATTTTGACACCTAGTTGTAAAATTGTCGTCCTCGAGGGATCCTGAATATTCTCTTATTGAGACATGGAAGTTGAGGGCAACATCTTTTTGGTAGTCAAGATTGAGTAAAGGCCACTGTAGGATGACCCCTGTAATAACAGGCTTTTTCAGACTTTGATCGGCCCAAATTTTTCTTGCAACTGCTCTTTTTTCTGCCCTGAAACTGCCCAAATATCCATTTAAATTATTTTCTTATACATAAGAAAGTGAAAGTGTTGTACATGTACAACAAATTTCGAAAATTATCAACTATTTACCTTATGGACTGCTTGGAAAAGACAGGAAAATATGCCAGATTGCGATGCTGACCATCATAGAAATCTCCTGTCATCGTCAGCTTTTGCCTTTCATCCACTTTGCGGCGAGTTGTGTTGAATTTAATATCCAAACCAATCCTGATCCTGCAAGCATAACAAGTGCTGTGCGTTCATCGATACCGATTCTTGGCAATGCAATGATGACAGTAACAATAAGTAACTACCTAATGGGGTCATCACCACAAAAGTACGAAAACACTGAAACGGTTTCTTCTGGTGATAGCAATCCCGTGGGCACGACCACCTCCGTAAATTCATGGGGAGTCATGTTTGTGTATCTGATCTTGGAGATCAAATTCTTCAGTTTATTCCTCAAAAGCTCCTTGCCATCAGAGGTCCCTACTTGGTGTCTTCCCCATCTGAAAGCAGAGACGGCAGGATAAATGAAAATTTGTATGAAATAGGTAAGGTGCACTGTCAAAGAACGAACGATCAAATAAAATATTCAGAAATCCAAGCTTACTCCAAGACGAATTCAAACAACTCGACCTCCTTCACGTTCAAGCCATCAAACTCAAGAATACAAATGAGCGTTTCCTCCTCGGCATCGACAAGTGTGTCAGTACTTTTTAAGTGTAAGAATGACCTGTAAATGTCACATAATTAACAGTCAGTTCATTCGAGTTTCAAAAACAAAGACATTTACGACCTCTGGAATAATTAAGCTAACGGCTTACTTGACCATAATTTCACTAGCTCGATCCATCAATTCTTGGCGGCCACGGCGTCGGGCAGCTTCGAAGGCCTTGACGGAGTCGACTATTGGAATTTCAGCTTGCAGAAGCTGTTCACATTTTCTGGACAACGGACGGATTTTGTACTTCTGAGCCAGTTGAAGCAAGTCCAACGCTCCGGCTACATCCACCCCAAGTTTGTCAGTGTAAATGAACTACACAAAGACGAAAGCAGTTTCTAATTTCAAATCGAGCTTTGCATAAGTTTCTACATTAGAAAACCAGAATAAACTGCTAGTTTCTTACCTCAAGAAACTGTTGAAATCGTGCCTGAGTAGACTCGGTGATTTCAATTTCGTTCCCTTGAACATTTTCAGATTTCCTCATTAAAAATAACTGCTCAATACTGAAGACCGAGCCTTCAAGCAGAATTCGTGGGCTTCAAGTGTGTCCGGTAAGTTTGGAAATGTAACCAGCACATCGCAATGCTTCTTTGACTTCCAAAGCAAACGAATGGAATCTGCGAGTGTTTCAGGCTGCAAAAATTTAATAAAAATCTGGTTCGTGATGTCTTAAGCAGTTTTGAATTAATTGTCATTAAAAGGTTAATAGTCAATGAAGAGAGAGAGAGAGCTTACTTAACTTACTTGTTCTTCAATATCCCCGGATTCTTCAGGAACCGCTATGGGGCACTGGTCACTCATTGCAATTGAATTTATGAAAGATTTGTAGATCAGGTTTTAATTTATTACAACCTCTATTAGAGATCCTACCGAGTACGAGTATTACCCGTGAGTTTTCGAGTAAGTACGAGTAATGTCCAAGTCAAGTATAAAGAAATACCCACCCGAATACTCGAAGACTTAACTCGAGTAGCTTGAAACGAGTACGCAAATTTCAGCTACTAAGTTTGAAAATGAGTAGCTACGTGATTATGCTACTCGGTTCAAGTTCACCTAAACACATAACAAAACTCGGTACTTGTCTACTGGTACTCGAGTATCTTCAAGTATCTAAGGCGCACTTCAGATTTATAATTTTCAAATTGGCGACACATGACCAAACCATCAATTTAATTAACCAATCCCTCTTGGCTTGGCTCCGAAACTGCGGCAAGCTCTTCTTGCTAGTTTTCAAATGAAGAGTACTCAAAATAGTCTACATCAAGAACAAAATCTAATAGTCTGAATTAAATTGTAGTTGAATAGGATTAAGTTTGATTTAGTTGTCTCCAGTGCACTGCAGTGGTGCTGCTTTGAGGTCTATAAGTGTAACTGAATGAAGAAAAATTCTTATCTCAGTTCCTGGGTGCAAAAAAAGTTGTTTTTATTAGTGATCTTCTTCATATACTCGATTTTTCGAGTAAGTTCGAGTCGAGTTCGAGTACAACAAGGCGTACTCACTCGTACTTACTCGAGCTATAAGAATAACCTACTTATTACAGATTTTTTTGTCTCGAGTATACTCGTCGAGTAGCAGTTTTTAGTTCGGGTATACTCGTACGAGTTTGAAAATATTGGCTACTCGACAAAATACTCGTGACTAATCCGAGTTCGAGTTTGAAATTCCAATATACCTACTCGGTAGGATCTCTAACCTCTATGAAAAGGTCGACGTGGACACGTAGGAGCTGGCTAGAATCTGGAACAACGTTTCTGACAGGACTAATAGGATGAAAGTGCGGCGGGGCCGTTAAGGGTTTCTCGCTCATCATCATCATCAGCATCTATGAGTAACTGGCTATGAATAACTGCCTGACTCATCGCATTCATTCATTTCTTTCTATCTACTGACATGCTCTCTGAGCTTTCTCACAAACGCCGACTCAGGTCCTGAGATTTTGGCAGAATTCTTATACTTGAAAATATTGACCATAGGAAGGTCTTCGAGGGGGTCAGATGGCAGCAACAAAAGAGAAAAACTTGGCTTATTTTAGATGCGAATTTGCTCAAGAGTCTTGGGTTCAAAGGAGCCTTCAAAGGTCGATCAAATATTGAACTATATAAGAAAAGTGTCCAACCGAGTGAGTGACGTAGCAGCATCTCTAATATTTCACTAATGCAATTTATTTGTATGCTTCACCATTGTTCAATTTTGAGTCTTTTTCCATTAAATTTCCTGATGTTCTAACGCTCGGTTTACCACGAGGAAAGTTGTAGTTAACTACAGAGGAAAACAGTATTTTTAGTCAAGTTGACGTAATAATTTTTTTGCTCCCTCACTGAAAACCACCTGTTGCTCTGCCACTAGAATAAAAAGTTTTCCTCTCTCTCTAGTAGTATGTACAATATTTGATCGAACTTTGCATCGTTACCTTGAACCCAAGACACGTGGGGAAATTCTAGCACAAAATTAGCATACGGCAGGTAGAATATAAGGAGCCACTTCTAAAGTAGTTTATTCATTCGATATCCAGTGTTCTACAAAGCAAATACACTTCAAATTAAAATAGCAAATCAATTGCTCTTTCTAAAGTGAATAACACAACAAAGCTTACTTAGATGTCAATTTTGACAAAATGTAGGCTCAATATTTTTAATTTTGTTTAAACGTTGGTTACATCACGTACTCAGGTACGTAATGTGCCCGTAATGTAACCCAGGCTTTGCATGGATTGTGGGTTCATGTGAATTTAGGCTGGTCTTTAAAATACGTTATAATACGAATAACAAGCACTAGATTTATGCACTAGATTACTTACAGGGAACCGCCATTATGTAAGCAAACTCAGCATTCATTTCTTTTCGACTCTGCAGTCTGCAGCTTATTTGTGGTTCAGTTGCATGACAATAATGCTACGTGCAGTTGCCTTCTTGATTATTATGAATTGTTAAATGCTGTGTAAGCCAATAATATGTTCAATCTTCCTGTCTCACTGAAATGAACGTATATGGCACGCCTAATAACTCAAGATCAGATCAGCCACCTCAGCATTTCTTTCATTGAGTAATTCTATAAACTTAAGTCAAGACGGGATTTCTCAGTCAAGAAGAGTCCAAATTCTTCGCAGTCGCTTTGAGCTCTGCATTAAGCTGTATTGACAAGTCGAAGCACTTCGAAGGCAAAACAAGCTGAAGTTGGATTTGAATTGCCATTCAATTTGTTGTAAAGATTTTTGTAGCTACAAGTGCTCTTTTTTCACAATGGTGTCCTTATCATTTGTAAATTTAACATTATTTTGACTATTTTTAAGGACAGTTTCGTCGTTTGACTGGAAGACGGATAACTAAGGGCCCATCAAATCATACCCCAAAATTACACGCAGTTCAAGATGTAGAGCTTTGTGGTCCTTCTTGTGGTATCCATTGTTACTGTGAGGTTTTTTGGCTACAGTGCAATGGGATTGCTAATTTAAACTAAAATTTCTGTACTTTGATTTGTTGCCAGAACACCTTCGCCCGTCCAATTGACGGTGCCTTTGTGCGGGAGTCACCAGTTAAATTGGATAACGACTTTCGCATCAATGAAGGCGACACGCTTGCTGGATTTGAAAAATCCCATAACGAAGCATTTGGATTGGAAAGACAAGGCGACACTAAAACAAGGAAAGGGTTTGCTTTGGACACCGGTGAAGGAGGCGAAATGTCTTTCAATGGTAAAACAATTTCGGGCAGTCGAGTTTTTGTGGATCCGCTGCACCACAACTTTGAAGTTGACCCTGCCCTGTTGTATTGAATGGCGATATCCCAATTGTTTTTCCAAACGTCGGATATCCTGATCATCATGAAAGTTGAACCCATCAAGTTTCTATCAATAATGATACTACTGCTTGAAATTTCTTTGCTTGACATAATGATGCACTGCGTAGATATGAAAGCTCTTGGCGACAAGGGTGGTTGGACCAGATATTGATGTGATGACAGCATCAAAACCCAAATCTGTCACAAAACTGTATTCAAATTATTGCAAGACAGCTCACATGTTATGGCCCACTCATCAACTTGTTGGCTAGATTATGTATGAAATAACCAGTCAGACTCTCTTTCTCATGTCCTTTAAGTTACCCAAAATTTATTTCTTGAGTTTCCAACATTTGTTTTAATGTTCACGCAAAGTCTGCAGTCTGCATTACTTCAATGCATTGGGACAAATTAACTTGATGTTCACCGTTTGGGTTGCTGCGTCGAGGTTGGTGCATTCATACCACCTCCCATCCCGGGGATGCCGTTGCTCATGCCAAGCATGCTGCCACTCATTGAAGGCATACCACCTCCGATTCCAGGCATGCCCCCACTCATTGCAGGCATTCCACCGCTCATACCAGGCATACCACCGCCCGCGCCCATTCCAGACTTGCCGTCGCTCATTCCAGGCATGCTGCCGCCTATTTTAGGCATTTGTAGCTGGAAAAACAAAAGTTAAGCCACATGATGGGAGTTGAAGTTTAAACTTAATGAGTTAATGTAACCTGCTATACTGAGAAAATATTCAAGTTACCCCAGCAACGCAGCAGGAACTGATGAGCACAACCAGAAGAATAGATGTCATGTTGACAATTTTGGGAGGGTTAGCAGGGAAACCTTGAGTTAAGACTGGATGTTCATAGCACAAGTAAATGTGGTTTAAATAGGTCCGGAAACTATACATGAAACATGCTGGCCAATGCCACTGTCATGAATCTCCTTGAAGAACTGCTTCCTCGTTTTGTGTTTGCATGTTCAAGTGCATTATCATTTCAAGTAATAAATAGCTCATGTGTTTCTGTGTTTGTTCTTCCTTTATTGTCAATCTTGCTGAGAGCAGAGCTCTGGTGATGGAGGGCTCATTCAATCAAGCAGAGCGTGAGTTCATGAACTCCTGCTGTTGCAGATTAATAACAGTTGTACAAAATGTCATGGTATCGTTCTTCCTCAATGATAGTCTTTTTTTTTTATTTACATGGAGCAGTACAATTATTGCATCCAGCGATAATTTTGAAATGAATTTGTTTAGTAAAGTGTTCTCGAGTTTTATCACGTGACGTCCAAAGTACAGAGAATGGCCAGTAATCGCGTCCCGTTCATCAATTTGTTGGCTTAAGTAGCTTAGGGAAATTTCCAATGCTGCATGGCAAGCATTCCAATTCTCCAGAGGTAATGCCCTTTGCTTTCCAACGTACTTACGACCGACCGGAATGACCCCTTCAAAATGCAACTAGACAATCTAAAATTTCACTGTCAGAAGAGCTTTGGCTGAAGTATTACTTATGTTATCATAATTTGTTTCAATAAAACGTTGGATTTTTTAGTTTTAGTGCACAATTTATTATTGACCAAGAATATTCAAATAGTGTTAATTTGACAGGATACGTATATATAGGTCAACACAACTGTAGGGTTTTAGCCCCGGTGGTTTCCATCAATATTCGTCACCTGGCAGTTGAGCGATTGGGGTTTATCCCAAAAAGGAATTAGAAGTTAGGTAAAGGAAGGAACGCGGGCTTTTAAGTTTACTACCAAAACTATCTGAGTCTTCGACAACCCTACAAAACACGGTATCTTCCGTGTTACGACGAGTTGTGCTAAAATTTATCTTCAAGTCTTTCCTGCAAATCAGTAATAAGTAGCATGGTCTTAACAGCTTGCTCATGTATTACTTGAAAGACAAAGATAAAGGTCTCAATAAAAACCACCTTGTGTCCTCATCTCCACCAAAGTAATAATAAATAGAAAGAGTTTCTTCTGCAGACAGGAATCCAAAGGGCACGACAACCTTGGTGAACTCTTGGAGAGTCATGTTAGTGTACCGTATCTTCGAGATCAAATTCTTTAGTGTACCCTTCAATAGTTGCTCGTCACCAGACTTCGACACTTGTTTTCTTCCCCATCTGAAAACAATTTCATACTGGCTTAAAAGTGACTCTAATGCGTGTAGTTAAATTCTCAAAAGTAACATCTGAAGAAGCACAGTTTGTTGAAATAAAAATTGGTGGATATCAAAGCTTACTCCAGAATAAATTCAAACAATTTGACCTCCTCCACGTCCAAGTCATCCCGCTTGAGCAAATAGCTAACGGTTTCCTCTTCAGCATTAGCCAAAGAACCGGTTTTTTGCAAGTTTAAGAATGACCTACAAATTTTACAATTTGAATCCACAGTTTATTGGCAGGGTTGAATAATCGAGTCAATGCTGTTTATCGCTCTTTGTAGAGTACTTGTGCAAATCTTACGTGGTCATAACTTCACCAGCCCGCTCAATTAACTCTTGATGGCCGTATCGACGTGCAGTTTCAAACACTTTGACCGAGTGCTCTGCTTTGATTTCAGTTTGAAGGAGGTCTTCACATTTTTTGGACAACGGACGAACTTTGTACTTCTGAGCCAACTGAAGCAATTCCAAGGCTTCGGCTATATCCACCTCAAATTTGTCAGTGTAAATAAACTATGAAAAGGCAGAAACAATATTTACTTCCAATCGAGCTTTGCGCAATTTTTCACATGAGAAAGCCAGAATAAACTGCTAGTTTCTCACCTCAAGAAACTGTTGAAATCGTTCCGGAGTAGACTCGCTGATTTCAATTTCTTTTCCTTGAACATTTCCAGATTTCCTCATACGAAATATCTGCTCAAATACTGGAGACCGAGCCTTCAAGCAAAACTCATGGGCTTCAATTTTTTCCGGTAAGTTTGGGAATGTAAACAACACATCGCAATGCTTCTTTGACTTCCAAAGGAAACGAATGGAATCGGCGACTGTTTCAGGCTGCAGAAATTTAATAAAAAATCTGGTTCAAAATTTCCTAAGCAGTTTTGAGTTAATTGTCATGACAAGCTTTACAATCAATGAAGAGAGAGTTTACTTAAACTTAACTCACTTGTTCTTCAAGATCCCCTGACTCTTGAGAAACAGCTATGGGGCAAAGGTCGCTCATTGCAATTGAATTTATGAGAGATTTGTACTTCAGGTTTTAATTTATTGTAGAACTTTTATGCACAAGTCCACGTGGACGGAGGAGCTCGAGTCTGGAACGACGTTTCTAACAGGACTGACAAGCTCAAACTGTGGCGGGCGGTTAAGGGTTTCTCGTTCATCATCATTATTACTCATTGCAGCTATAGCCGTGAAAAAGCGAAATGTGATAGTGATGACGTATGGTTCTCATCACACCCACATCACTGCCGTGCTGTCGTAGACCCCAAGTATACCCCGGGGCCACATCTAAAGACATGTCATGGGGTCATTCAACAATGACGTCACCCGAAACTTTGGGATTTTTAGAACCACTCAGACCAGTTCTTCGCGGGCTACGTGGGACCAAAAAATGCCTCGTTGTCATAGACGCCAAAAACTTCTAAAAATGTAGGGTA
>JAQIWI010003496.1:0-10082 GCA_034698825.1 Deuterosminthurus bicinctus
CGTCGTGAGGTCAAGGAGAAATAGAAGGAGGTGGGATGATGCAAAAAGTCGAAATGATAGGCTGTTACGTGACAGCCTATCATTAGTGTATTTGATTGACAGTGTATTGACAGTGAATTACGCTCTATTCTTTGTAGGAAGTAAAGTAGGAAGCTTGCAAAGTAAAGATTTGGCAGAGTAAGAAGCATCTTTGCATTATGCCAAAAAGTCATCGTCTACGTTTTGGATTAGACGCAAATTGTTGTAATCCACAGCATCAGTCAATGTAGGGGTGTATTTTACATGAACCACACGAATAAGTTTAAATCCTATCCAGCAAACCATTCATAAAATGTGCTAGAGAGGCATGCAGTTCCAGACAGGTCGACAGGTGCCTATTAAAAGCAAGGTCATGCAAAGTTGTTAAGTGGTTTGCAACATTCTACAGCAACAGATAGTTAAACTTAATCAAATTTCTGCTGATTGAAAGCCGCCGTAGCAACCATTGAAGTGCTTATTTTGAACAATGAGTATCTGCAGTCCCCAGTACCTGTGCTTTGCCACCTTTATTTATTGGTCCAACTGATATTTTTAGCAATTAACTCAGTCAGAAAATTTTGATATTAAAAAAATGACTCAAAAAATTCTAAACTAACTGACTAAAACAGCTGTTAAAAATAGCAAATCAAAGTTTCACGTCCAAAAACTGTCCCCCCACTCCGCCATTGGTGGCGGAGCCACTGCTCAGGCCTGCATCCGGGACTTGAAGGACAAAGAAATGAATTTGAGGACTGCAAGGGGATAGCATCCCTTTGATACGGACATGATGTGTATTGGGAGGAAAGCTAGAGCTCATAGACCTTTTGGGATCCAAAATGCAAAGTTTGGCTACATTAGAACCAACACACAGTTTACTATGGTGGACCGAGTAATTAATATGCTCTTGCTGCTTCTATCATTGTAAGTCACATAACATGAAAAAGGCTCAGAAAGCAACATTTGACTTCAACAGTTTGTAGTCAAACGCAACACAGAAAATTTATAAATCAAAGAATAACATAGAACAAAACAACACAGTAAGTAGTGCGCGCGTCACTTCTGAGCATTATCAAACAAGTTAAGCGAAATGAAAGTCAGACTAGTGCTTATTAATAAACGTCGTCTCAACTGTCCAATCTGGGAATGCTGAAAAACGTCGTCTGTCTCCACACGGTTGCAAGTTGATCACGCCCTTACGGAAATTCTGCCAAAGTACGCGATTCTTGAAACAGAATGTCGCTCCACCTCGCAATTCTTGATAGTTCTGCAAGCAATAGTTATGATATAAATAAATCTCACTTTATAATACAAAATAAAATCATTCGCACCATTCGATTTAAATCTGAAATGCACATCCATGTAGTTAGTCATTTCATACGTACGTCCCCACAGTAGTCTAATAAAAGAACTTACAACTGTCAAGCACAGCAAAGTCTTAAGCCCTCTCAAGCTCTCAGTCATGGTGATCATTCACGTTATCGTCTCGTCCTCTGTGAGATCTTATTTTCAAGCCCTGAATTAATTTTCTGGCTCAAGCCCTCCTATTCAAATAATAATAATACTACTAAACGTCTGCACTCAGTACGTAGCATTCAAAGTGTCCTGAGCTGAAACGTGAAAAATAAGCATAAAAATGACATGAGAAAGCTAAATTCCAACGCATTTCCCGGATGGGAAAATCGCCTGGATGGCAAGTTCTATGAAAATTAATTGCCAGTCTGAACATCCACTGCAACCAAGTATTTATTTTAAAACTTGACACAGATACTATATTCCTCATAGCTGTGAGGGAATTGAGGCGAAGATTATACATTGTACTCAGATCTTATAACATTATGACAGGAAAAGAACTTAAAGTATTGACCTTTCTGACACTTATTGTGATCCTATGCGTCTTGGTGTTATTTTATAAATTAAGGTTGGATCAAATAGTGAGCCCATGGAACAGTCAGCCCATTCGGATTAGTCTGCCAGTGAGTGGGTGTGACTGCAAAAAATGTAACTTATAGCGATTTAGTGAAATATTATAGAATATTTTGTTTATTATATAGTGAAACAAAAATTACAACAAGCAAAACATGTTTATTATAAAGGTACCAATGCATCCGACAGAGATACGTTGAAGAAAATGATCCATGGTCCATTGAATCAAGCTGATGAGAGGCTGGTGGATCTCATCTTAGCAGATTACCTCATTCCTCCAGCTCCAAAGACAACACCATACCAACTTGTCGACCCTTCCAAAGACCCATCCATGGGCCAATCTGCTGTTGTGAAAAAGATATTTGTAAGTAATTTTTTTATGGCCATATGGGATAAAATTTTCTCTGGAGGACTATCCAAGAGGGGTGCTAAAGTTTCTATGGATTTTCTTATTGAAACAGGAAGGAAAGCGTGACGGATTTTTCATTGAATGTGGGGCACTGGATGGAGAAACACGATCGAACACACTCTCACTGGAAAAGGACTGGGGATGGCAGGTTCGAGTTCGGTCTTGCTTTCCATGTACTTAAGATCAATAAATGTTTGTTTCTAGGGATTACTTATAGAAGGTGACCCTTCCAATTTCAAACTTCTCCGTAAAAAGAACCGAAAGGCATGGCTAGCGGATTGTTGTTTAGCAATCAATCCATATCCGCACGTGGTATAAACAAGCGTCTCCTATAAATCACCAAGTTCTCCTACCTTGACATTATTGTTACAATTTCTAGGCTAATTTCCTCCAAGACCACAATCTTGGTCAAATTGTCGACCCGAATGGCCTTCGTAGCGCGACGGATACTCGAAACAAGAACAAGACCGAAAGGCAATGTTTCCCTATCTACTCACTCCTCAAGGCTATCAACATCCGCAAGGTCGACTACTTCAGCCTGGATGTGGAAGGATTTGAGCTTGAGGTCCTGCGTACGATACCGTTTGATCAAGTCCAAATCGATGTAACGCTTCTAAAAACTTTGTCAAGCGTAGTAATGGTGAAAGTCATCTACTGACTGATGTGTATTTTGGAATTTTTTCAGGTCCTCTCGGTGGAATTTGCCCACGATGTCGGGGGAAGCGGGCCGCTACAAACTTTTATGGAGACCAAAGGCTATCGTGTACTTACCAAAGTCATAAATAATAACCAACTTGCCAATGATTTCATCTTCATTCACAAAAGTTTTGAAAATCCGGTCGAGTTTCCTTCTCTTATTCGCACGTAAACAAACTAATAAATGAAAATTATAAAAAGCACGAAGAAGCATATATATGCTTTACAAGAGTGAAACCTACAGGTTTAAGACCTCCCTCGGCCTCAATACCTTAATAGCTGCCACTTACCACAGAGAAAATTGTTTTCAGAGAAATTTCCTAAGGAACTGACCAACAACAATTGTGAAACATTGTGAAACAAACGTAAATCCCTGTACACGTGTTCAATATATCTAACTAGGCTGAAGGTTTCTTTGTGCAAATGATTGGTACTATATGAGAAATTATAATCGAAGGGACAGTTGACCAAATAAATAAATGACTCAATTTTATCATCCTACGCACCAAACAATCCTCAATTTTTGGGTTGGGCATGTTGCTCTTCCTACAGTTAAGGTTAATTACCGATGACTTTTGGCAATCAAAGCACAAGACAACTTTTAGTCGGTGGGACGGTAAATAAATTTGGTAGTCTGTGTAATTTAGTTGATGAACCCTTCACGGAAAATATTATTTACCGATTGTGCTAATAATGAAGGGAACATTGGCTCCAGGTTTGTTGGAAATTGGGCAGAAATTACTCATGAGCTCAGCCTACATTATACTGTACTATGGTCTCAGGAATAATAGTAATTCAGAGTATCATTTCTCCACGTGGACCTATTTCCACATCTGTAAATTAACACAGTTAGCCTATATCTGTTTTTGTATCCTTCACTTCTTTTTTATTAGTTATTCAAACGAACGCTGTAATAAACAGAAAATCTTTGCACAAGCTAAGCCTGCTACAGCAAACCGTTGAAGAAAGCAAGCGAAAAGTACTACAAAATTCTCAGAAAGTTGATGCAGTATAATTGTACAGCTCGAAAAGAAATGTCATCATCAAAATCTCACATTCTTTTTGGAAAAATCCTTAATATTGGATACATTCTCGGCTTTACCAGAGTTCATTGGGACCGACGGACTGGACGCCTGACGTGCGACAAATCTCAATTCAGATTTATCTGGCAAGTAACCGAGCTGGCACTTGTCGTATTATATGAAATCTTCCTCTGCTACCAGTCAATAAGATTCGTAGACCCACAGCAGCAGGAATCTGCTGGAAGATTTAGGGTGCGCTATCTGGCCGTTTTATGGATTTTCTTAAACTGTAATCACTTCGGCACAATCTTCGCTGAGGACTACGTCAGACTTATGAACGGGACGTGGGATCTAAATCTAACGCGACAATCAAAGCAGAAGCGAGGTAAGCACACGAACTTTCCAAGTACAAGAATCTGTAGAAAATCTGTAGAAAGATACGCGGTACATCAGTTTAATGGTTTCCTAACGTTTATACAGAAGCAAACAAGGGAGCGGCCGCATTCATCAAAGTAGTCGCATTCATTGCCACCTTCACAACAGTCAACATCTGCATAACTGCGTTATTGCGACCAAAATCACTGCAAGTCCTAAGCAGTTTAATTGCCAATAACACGGACAACCTGTCATGGCACCTACGAGGACTCAACAGCGCTTTTCATTTCATCATGGTTGGATTTCATATGTTTTCTTTCTGCCTACAGTCCTCATCTGTTGTATTGTTCTCGTATGACATGGTCCAAAAACTGAATGATACGCTTGGTGACTGCCGTTTCGATCGCCTGAATTTCGCCATGAACCAGCGCATATTGTCTGTGCTGAGTGGGAACTTTGCAGCATTTTACAAGCATTATGTTACGCTCATACAAACTGGCTCCATTATTTGTGTTGTCATGAACGCCTACCAGGCAGTAATCTTCAGACGTCTAAATTCTTTTATCGTGGCCTTGGCAGTCACTTTTGGTCACTCCAGATTACTGGAAACAAGTGCGCAGGTCTATCACAAATCCTCTGGTTTCTTGGAAGATTGGCGCAGGAAGAATTCTGGGAGATGGTTTACAAGGTTCATGAAGTCGTGCCGGCCTGTCTGCATTCCTGTGGGAAGTTTCTTTTACGTTGACAAACGGATGACTTTGACAGTTTTGTCCATCATTACCAATACTTCAGCGAGTTTGATACTTGCACATTATTAGACGTTAGTAAGTGTGCAAATGTGCCAGACGAGTTGTAGATTTACTGACGTCAAAACCGAGAGCTATATTCCCGGGGAAGGAGCAATCAATTTTTTGACACATAAATCGATTGAGCTCTAAAAATCTAAAACATTATACTTATAAATTAGCATCATGTTGAATTTTCACGAGGAAAATAAAACTTATGTGCCCATCAACGTGAGTTTTCGTGGACGTGTCGAAAACATAAATTGAATGTAGCTCTTTAGCAGAGTAACAACGCCCACAGACACGGTTTAAAATTTATAATTTCTAGACCCAGCATAAAATAAAGACAACTGAGTCATTCCGTAGCAATCGCAGGAACGACGGCACACTTTCAAGGCGAATAAAGCACAGAGTGAACATTTAGAAACTGGACAAGTAGACAAGACTTATTTAGTTATTGTTGCTGAGAATAATTGTAATCCCATAATTGCATTTCTTTACTCTAAAAGTAAAGCAATGACAATGAAGCCCATCAAATTGGCGATTCGAATTCCAAATCTTGAGAAAACTGTGCTGCGAGTGGCAATACAAACAATTGATCTCGCTTGCTATTTCAAGTGCGTTCCTTACAAGCGTGTGAAAACAAAAGATAATAACTCATCCCTGGATCTCAAGTTAGATTCTTGGTGGCTATTTCTGCTCGTTGCAACACTTCAATGTGTACATACTACTGCACAATGGATTGCTTGCATCACCTACATTAATTCTCACGGACTAAATTCTCAGGCCTGCACCCGGGACTTGAAGGACGAAGAAATGAAACTGAGGACTGCAGGGGGATGGAATCTCTCTGGTACGGACATGATGTGTATTGGGAGGAAAGCTCGAGCTTTTAGACCTTTTGGGATCCAAAGTGCAAAGTTTGGCTACATTAGAACCAACACACAGTTTACTATGGTGGACCGAGTGATCATTATGCTCTTGCTGCTTCTATCATTGTAAGTCAAATGAAAAAGGCTCACAAAGCAACATTTGATTTCAACAGTTTGTAGTCAATTCAACAAACAAAATTTATAGATCAAAGAATAACATAGCAAACAACACAGTAAGCACGCGCGTCACTTTTGAGCATTATCAAACAAGTTAAGCGAAATGAAAGTCAGACTAGTGCTTTAATAAACGTCGTCTCAACTGTCCAATCTGGGAATGCTGGAAAAAGTCGTCTATCTCCACACGGTTGCAAGTTGATCACGCCCTTACGGAAATTCTGCCAAAGTACTTTATTCTTGAAACAGAATGTCGCCCCACCTCGCAATTCTTGATGTTTCTGCAAGCAATAGTTATGAATGATGTAAATAAATCTCACATTATAAACAAAAATAAAATCATTCCCACCATTCGATTTAAATCCGAAATGCACATCCATTCAGTCTCGTTCCCAACGGCCCACTTGGAATGATCTACATGCGTTGTAAATCCATAGCCTTCCACAGTCTTATTCACAATATTCTTGACAATGTGTGAAGTCAAAGTGCAATTTGAAGGCAAAGGATTGGGACCATTGAGCCATGATTGAACTTCCAGACCGGAATTCAAGGTAGGGGCAATCCAATCAGCATACACATCTATGTATAAAACCGCCGTGATAATTTACATCCGCTTGTTACTTCTCTGCTCTCACCCTCCCAAACTAAAATTCACTTACCCGTATGATGCGCTGGGGACTTGGCAAAAATTGTCATAGCCACATCCTTGTCGATTGTCATGTTGAAGACCGCGGAATTGTCCCTAATGAACCCACCTCGCCTTTGTCCTTTCTTTCCCAACCTCCTCGACTTTCTCTTGCTCACAAGCTTGAATAAAGTCGGGTAGACCTTTGACAAGCTGCTTGGAAACGTGTAGTTGTAGATGTTGGGCGCAGTCACAGACAAAATACCCGGAACGGTGGAGTCGAGTTGTTCCTTTGACAACGTCATGCAAAAGAAAATCTGCCCGTTCCGCGTCCCCGTCGGCGGGTATGAATAGCTTGACTTTGGAGGTGGAAATTTCGGTACAGAATGCTGCAGCCAAATCCCACCGTTTTCATTTGCAATAATGACACCTTTAGCATGAGCTCCATCTGAAACAACCGGACCGAGCGGCGGTTGATCGCTATAAATCACACTGAGGGTATCACCTCCAGAGCCCTACACCATAAATTTACCATTAAAAATACAGGAAAAAATTCAAATGAGATTAAAAATCAGAGCCATAGCCAACTTATTACGTATGAAAAGAGTCTTTGAAGCGCTCTGCCAGGTAGAGAAGTAGAATCATTCACGCTCTCCTGAGCCAGAACCCATTCATTCCCCGACGTCGGTGTCAAGTACACGTAGCCAATCCCTTCACGGATGTTCCTATTGTCAGCCTTGAGAATCTTGGCTAATTTGTATGCAACGAACCTACAAGGAAGAATTTACAATTGTAAATCTGATTAACATATTAAAATTTCACTGAATTTCTTACCATTTAATCGGCCTTCCACTCTCGTCCTCACATTGAATGTCTGCAGAATTTATCCCACTCCATCTACGAATGCTATTTTCCCAAGCTGGTGGCGGTCTAGTTCTAGTCCTTTTCGCCAATGTACAACTTTGGTAGTCTAATAAAAGAACTACAACTGTCAAACACAGCAAAGTCTTAAGCCCTCTCAAGCTCTCAGCCATGGTGATCATTCACGTTATCGTCTCGTCCCCTGTGAGATCTTATTTTTAAGCCTGGAATAAATTTTCTAGCTCAATCCCTTCTATTCAAATAATAATAATTTGAGGCTTTTTTATAGAAGGCGGCGAGGAGCGAGAACTGGCCCATGAATTAAGATCCTCTAGAGCCTTACTGTCACGTTGAGCCTTGAAGAAGGACTGACTAAACTGAGACGGAGCCTGAGCCTTTGTGGTTATAGGAAGCGGAAAAAAATTGGGGGCATACAGGATGTGAATTTATGGATTTCAACTAAAACTTGTTGATAAAGAGCGAGAGCCTTTGTGCCTTTAGAAAGGCCCTCCACAGTCGTATTAATTGTGGAGCTTGTCTTCCCAACTGCTGGGGCAATGTATTTTTAATGAAAGGTATACATAAGAAGGCAGCAGATAAATAAAAGAATGAGTCCGCTGGCCACATGACTCATATTCCAATTATACAAAAGTTAATGAAGTTGACTCAGCATATGCCAATGAAACTACATGTAAAACATATGCCGACGTGTTCCGACCTTCCGCTCTCTTTTCTTGGTCAGTAGCCTTATGCATGCATTTGAGTGGATTTGCCATTTTTATGCTCGATCGATATTCTGCATAAAGAAACTGCCAGCGAGAAGAGTCCACCGTTTTAATTGGCACCTACTAACTTATCTAATCTGGCTCGAGCAGCTGAGTACAGTTCCATGTTTTATTACATAAAGTAGAAGAAGTTAGGCGACTACGACAACTTGCATGCTATGTTCTCACATTATCTCACATGTCTTTTCTACAGAAATGTCACTCGGTATGTTTCTACACGGTTAATTTAGATTGACAGAGGCATGGAATTCAACTACAATATGTAATCCTCATTTACCAACTTGTAGTTTCAAGGTGAAGGCCAACAAGGGATTTTTTTGGTCTCACTGTCATTGCTAACAGTCTCAATGTGAGTTCACGTGTTACTTTGTCAGTCAGATGGAAATGTCGGCTGGGAAGAATGTCAAATGTGAATGATGTAAGAGGTGTAAGTGGGCCTTACTAAGAAATATTCTCTTGTGCTTGTCACAGCCAACCTGACTCACAGTATGACAATAAACCATGACGCGATAAGCATCTTTATACAAACTTTTTCATCACTAGTCACTTTTATTCTTCAATGCTATAACATTCTGTGAGTAATACAAAACAATAAATAATACACTTATAACATGGTGGAACTACTTGATGGTTCATTAGCCAGCTAAATAATTAATATCATCTGGGCTACATTTCTGTCTTATCTTCAGTCGGTTCCAAAGCTCAACTTGCTAATCAAATAACTGTTACAACATCCGTACATAAGATCCTCGCGTGGACACTATTATTTTTATACCACGAGACCCACAAAATTAACACAGACTTTTCCTCCTTTCCATAGCCCATTCCAGGTCAGATAGGTCAGTGATCAGACGCTCAAGCTGTGCAAATCAAGAATGTTGGAATGACGTGCGTACTACTAGCTCGATGAAAGACATTCCAGCTCGGCACACATGACCTTTTCAAGAATTATGTCCATGCACACAATCGATGATGGAGATGATGAAAATCGTAGGCTGAACCAGTGCTGTGTGCTACCATAATGGTCACAAAGTACAACAATTTGGATTCACTTGTAAGAAAATGAATCAATGAACTCGTTGAGAAAATTGCACACAATTCCCATTACACTTCAAGAAGGGATGAGACAACAAGAGCAATAGTAACAACAATCATACAAAGCCAAATAAAAAGTTTTTCGCACAGTAATTTCCAACTTGTTTCTTCATCCAGCTTCAAAATCCCATCGTACGTCCATAATTATCATCATCCTGCCCGTCTGAAAGAGATTTTTTTCTTTCATCTTCTGATGTTTCTTTCTTGTTCTTTTTTTGTGCCTGGGCAATTGAGAGAGTCTGTCTGTGAAGAGAAATGTGAAGCTGAATTAATTCGGGTGCATTATACAAGCAAGTAGTCAAGCTTAATTCAAATCACGACATGCCAACGTGAGAATAAAGGAATTCAATGAATGTTCAATGATCTTTTCTTACCTCTTTGAAATTCAGCCAACACGAGACGAACTAAATTTAGGAACGCGTCGGCACTTGCCATTAAATAA
>JAQIWI010003497.1:0-10073 GCA_034698825.1 Deuterosminthurus bicinctus
TAATTTATTTTATTTAGTTAATTTTTATTTAATTTATTTTATTTAGTTAATTTTTATTTAATTTATTTTATTTAGTTAATTTTTATTTAATTTATTTTATTTAGTTTATTTTTATTTAATTTTTTTTTTATTTAATTTATTTTATTTAGTTTATTTTTATTTAATTTTTTTTTATTTAATTTATTTTATTTAGTTTATTTTTATTTAATTTATTTTATTTAGTTTATTTTTATTTAATTTATTTTATTTAGGTTATTTTTATTTAACTTTTTTTTTTTAAGTTTATTTTTATTTAATTTATTTTGTTTAATTTAATTATATTTAATTTACTTTTAATTCATTTATTTTTTTAAATTTGTTTGTATTTAATCTGTTTTCCTGATTAAACGGGACCAGCACCAAAGAAATATGAAGAGGAAGGAGATGATGATTACGGAGGCACTGTGGCTGGAGTGACTGGAGGAAGTGGAGGAGGAGGGGACGCTGAGGAAGCTGCTGCTGGAGCAGTAGGAGAAGCTGCTGGAAGAGACGAGAAGGATGGTGCTGGAGGTGGCGAGGAGGATCGTGCTGGAGGAGGGGCAGGGGAATCAGCTGGAGGAGGGGCAGGGGAATCAGCTGGAGGAGGAGAAGCTATGGGAGATGAAGAAGATGATGATGAAGAGGACGAATGTAATAATATGTCTGCTCAGATAGGCAGGTTGATTTGTGAGTATGTTCGTCGTTTGGATGAGTTTGTCTCATGCAACCCTGATTCGGAACCATGATCAGAAGCCGGATTTGTATGTAAATATATATATTTCTGGTTTCATTAAAGCGCATGAATTGTTTTCTTTCTTCAAAACTTGGAATATTGTTGTGTTTGCATACGCACAGTATGAATGTACAAAGGTTGGACCAGAGAAAGCTTTACACTTTTAAACTTGAATTACTTTTGATGTTTCGAAGCAGTAAACATGCAAGGTGCTAATTATGAAGGTATAGTAGAAGAACAGGGTGGATCAAAGAATTTTCACTTCTGAAACTTAAAGTACGCTAGCACACTGTGAGCCAGAGAAATCTCTACAATTTTAAACGAACAACTTTTAAAGTTTTGATGCTGTAGGTTACGTCATGTACCAATTCTGAAACTGACATCATGTTGTGATGATCCGGGGTTCAGGTGAGATACTCGCTTGGCAGATGAATATGACGGTGATGTGTGAATTTTGAAGTATTAACTAAGGTGAAGATCACAATAAGACAAGCACTAGGTGACAGGGTGTCAGAATGGTTGATGGATAGTTTGTGATACAGCCGTGGTAAAGGGAGTATTATTGTGGGTAGAATAGGATCTGATTTCATGTGTGCTCACTTCACGAATTCTATCCACCAACCAGCAGTTGACATTCATATTATTAGCTTCTGCAGTATTAAAGTAGGATTTCAATTCCAACATTGATTTTCTTCCAAAATTCTTAACTAACAATCTGTATTTTGGTATTAATACAGATGATCAATCAACTGGAAGTGTGTTGACAGAAGTCATCACCCACTCCTCTTCTCATTCGAACCAAGAAATGGTGCCGTTCAAGTCATCGGCGCGAAATGAGATTTGTGCTAATATCATTCCCTGCAGTAGCGAGGGTGAACGTCATCTTCGCCCGGCGAGAGCAGCTCTTCAGGTGATGAGACCACCAGTCTGGTGCCCTCTGGGCTGTTTACACCGGATCTGAAGGTGAAGTTGACATGAGTCTCACTCTGGAAGGGGAACGGTCTATATCATCTGATTTGGATGAGACGGTGTACACGGAAATGTCGGAGGCACAGGTTAATGTGTTAAATGTTGCTGAGGAGGAGGACGTCGAACCGGGGGATCAGTTGAGCATGGAGCAAGTCCAGACTGTTAGCGCACTGGCTGTTAGCGCACCACTGGCTGTTAGCGCACTGGCTGTTAGCACACTGGCTGAAGGTCCACCGGTCTCAGTGTCTTTGACGCCTGCAACCGTTCCAAGTTCTGACGTGGAGCATCGTTGCACTTACACTCGATTACCTGAGCGCCAAGATCAGGAAGTTTTGGATCCTGGTGTGGTTGTCCCGGAGACCCCAGCTGAAGATATTCCCCCAGCTAAAGCTATGCCCCACCAGTTCACGCTACGGCCAAGTGTGGCTCTTCAACAGTACTTCGCACGTACTGCTTAGGAGGCCATGGTGGATAAAAAGTATCCACAGTAATTACATTTATTATAAATTCAACGTTTAATGATTTAACGGTATAGGTTGATCAATTTCTATTTTGCGTAGCGCTAATTGGTGTAATATCCTAACTGTCTAAATTTGTAAAATGAATACCTGTTAGACCGATAAGGTAAAGAATTATAGATCAGGGTGATCTTCTTCACACAGGACGAACTACTTGCAGCATGGGAGCAGCCAATGACTTTCCTTACATGAATGTTGAGGTTTCATTACTGGTGGTTCTTAGCTTGATTGGAGCAGTGACGATAGATTTCATAGCTTCACATCTTCGCCTTTTGTAGAAAGACCCAATGACGCTCCCAATGACGTCTTGTTTCCACATAGAGGCGCTTGGTCACGAGGCAGACCAGCATGGGTCCAAATCCTTGATGTCCAATTTCAGTGCCTTGAGGGCTCGCAGGGCCTTACCAAGAGTATCCAAGAGTCTTCTTAACTCCTTCGGACATTCACTCTTCATCTGAGGCAAATGATAAATCTTATTGATCTGAGCAGAGACTAATAATCAAGGATGGTTCAAGCGCTCATTAACAGCTTGCCAAGCTCCAGCGTAATTGGGATCAGTGATTGCTGTAGCGCTCAAAATTGCAGGTACATTCTCTTCTAATGCGTGTTTGAGATATCACAACTTCTCGTGGTCACTGTAGTTGTTCTTGGAATGAAACATTGCCGTGAACATCATATATGTTGGCCAATCTTCTTAATTGCCTGAAAATTTTGGCAGGTCCAGTTTTCGTCAGGCTACACCTTGAGCTGGTCCTGCAAGTTGGTGCTGCTAATTTTTCTGAGGATTTTCTTGAAGGTTTGCTGCGTTCAGTAGGTCCTGGAGGGTCAGTTTCAGATCGACCAGCCGTTGATCTTCGGCGTCGAAATCTGCTTGCTCTGCTGGCTCTGCAGCCTGGTCTTGGCTAGCTTGAATCAATGCATCATGATTCGTATAAAATCTTTTACTGTATTTTTCTAATTTTTCCATCTGGATTTTGACCTGATTGACCGTGACAATAGCAGGATTTTTATTACAATTATCCTTTGTAAAATTTAAAAAATAAATTCACAAAATTAATTTCAATAAAACTTATCTTCTTCTTCTCCTTGATGTGACAGGATCTGCCATCGGAGCGTACGGGGAAGGCTCAGTACCGCTCCTGCTGCTGCCGCCTACTTGCTAATGGAGTTGCTGTTGCAGAAATGTTGCAAGAAAGTGCATTAGTAGGTTAAACATATTGTTTAAACCTCCTTCCAAAAGATCTTATGGGATAGGTAAATGCACAAAATCTGCATTAGGTATTTGACCGCCGAAAAACACAGTTTGTGGCGGTGGCTGCTGTGGAGAATGTTGCTGTTGTAGATGGTGCTGCTTTTGCTCCTGGTGCTGCTAGTGTTTTTGTTGTTGTTGTGGAATAACTAATGATGGCATAGCTGACATTTCCGGTACCATATCAGGCACAATGACCGGAACAACCACTTGATTTCGTACATATTCAGTTTGTAAAGTAGCTTCATCCTGAGTTGTCTTATATTTATTGCTATGCTTTTCCTCGTTGTCACCGAGATCTCCAAGAGTATCCAGGACATAATCATCGCATAATCTTGCGGTCCCAGTGCATAGGACTGATCTAAATCATTGTCAACGTGGTGAGGTTCTTAATGCAGAATTTTTGTATATTAAACTACGTGTTCGGACGTATTAAGCTTGAGATGGTGCTCAATCAGAAGAGTGAGAGACTTGTCAGAGGTGATTATAACACAGAAAAGAAATTCAAACAATTTAGAATCATTATATTTCAGACAAGCACACTAGAATGATCACTCATTTACATACCTGGAAGTAGAAAGCTGGTGTTAAGATACTTTTCAAGCTGTCCAGTTTCAATGCGAAACAAATAGAACCTGGAAGAAAGCAAAATTTTATTAGTATTTTTTCTGTACGCAGTGAGATTAATTTTATTCAAGTCAACAAAAAAATCAAATTTTTAGCACAATGCAATGTAGACACACAGGCAAACAACGGACGGCGAAAAATCCATCATTGTTTCACACCGTAACTTTGAGACTGTAACAGATCGACTGTATGAGAATGAGACAGAGAGAGGAGTAAAAGTCAACTTGTTGCTTGAAATGACTAGCTGCCAGTGACGGAGATGCATGCTTTTTTAAACTCATCCCGCTAGATTTTTGAACGACACTGGAACTGATTCCATTTGTTAATCGATTTTATCCAAGCTATCCATTCGGAACAAGATACAAAATCACGAGGTCCCTTGCGACGAGAGAAAGACAGCGCACGGGTTCTAGGAGGATTTCCTCGTGCTTCTCCAGCTCCTCCGACTTTGCTTTTAGTCATGTTAATGTCCAAATTTTGTTACTGACTGAGTTCGTGCAAGACGCAATTCAGACGCCATTGTCCACTCTCAAGCGCAATTTCTCTGCACGAATTTGTGGGAAATAAGTTGTTCATCTTCAAGTTATTATCATCATGGGGGGTTAAGATCTATTTGAAATTCTAATGCAAGTAAAGGTAGTATAATCCCCATGTAAACTACCCAAAAAATAAATAGAAAGAAGGAGCAATTTTTTATACTCAAAGTCATGGCTGTACTATTCTCCTCCAAATGAAAATTTTTTTCTGCACGGATGCTTTGCACTTGTGAGCGGGAGGGGTAGCGTGACTTTATAGGAAGAAATTAAAGAAATAAAAGTAAAAAATTGACCCTTGAACGTGTGTAGTAGTGAAGCAGCTTCACTAGTATGTATATTTGTGTAAACGCACTAATGCAATTGCTCTTCCAAAAGCTATCCTATGGTAGGTAGAAACTAGATCATTTGCAGGTCACTACGGATTCAAGTCTGCAGATGAAATTTCACAAGCCAATGGCATGGAGAGACATTGAAATTACTCAAAGCAAAACATATGCTCTGCTTATAAATTTGAACCCAATGTGATGCTCGTATCGTGACTAATTCAAGTCACTCGCTGAAAACATTACAGCATCATTATCACTCAGTTGTTTCAGGCATTACCGCCTCCCAGCACACAAACCTCAATGAACTAACCCATTAAATTCTTTTATGAATGATGAAAATATTACCTAATTGAACGCAAATTTTGATACCTAGGTCGATCGATACAGTACTCCCTTCTCCCCTTCAAGACTCAGTGAATCATTGCCAACGAGGAATGTAGACATTGAGATTCAACCGAGATAAAATCTAGGTTTAATGATCCATAGTGGAGCTTAGTATAACTCGAGCATTTATGGTAGTTGAGTCGACCCAAGCTCAGTGGCGGAGAGGACAGGACTGTAGATAATTTACTGAAAACTCTCCAAGCCAACTATCTATAATAACCCGATTTGAAGCTGTACTCATCAATCTAGATGCACCCAAGTAATTTAGACATCATCAGTATTACAAACATTTAATAATGCAGATCAGATTATTGAGAATCTATATCTATATTAAGAATGATCAAATGTCTCCACTCCCGTCTGCTCCTACTCCTCCTGTTGTTACTATACTTCCTCCGAAATATTCAAAACACGGATACTCTAGTGAATATTTTGCTGGTGGTGGATACTCCGAAGGTGAATATTTTGCTGGTGGTGAGTTAGACGGATTTCAGATGTCCAGTCCCGTCGGCTTATTTCAATCCCTAGGAAGCTCTCCGGCGTATTTACTGTAATTTTAAAGATTTTCTCAATGAAGTTCAGAAAGTACTGAACCATCCGTTGGCTCCTGCTCATATTAAGGCCGTCGTCAATACTAGGTAGTAGGTACACTACTAAAGTGTACACTGCAGTACAATGTTCACTGGTCCACAAAGCCAGTTTATAAGCTTGTGTCTCAAACTCTTACAGAATAAGCCTTATTGCGGCTCGAATATTTTGGCTCCAGACGCGTGGGGCTTGTTTAAGCCCATTGCAGTCTTTCTGAGTTTACATTATGATTGTCTACTCCAGCTTGTAATCCCTCAGGCTGTTTCAAATATATTGTTTTTTCTAGCTCCCCATTCAAGAACGCAGTTTTGACGTCGAACGGCATAATGTGCATTTGAGAGGTGGCGGCTATGGTGAGGATGCTCCGTATACCTTAATAGCAACAGACAGATGAGAATTCCGTATTTTTGCCAAAAGCCCTTTGTTACTAGTCGAGCTTAGAATATCACAAGGGAGCAGTGTAAGAGATTTCTTTTCATAAGCAAGACCCATCTGTTTTCCAGAGGATGCCTGCTTTTCTCTTTCTTTACAAGTGTCCAAGTGTGGTTAGCGTAATGTGACTAATTCCTTCTGCATTGCTGCCACTCATCTTTTTGTAAACAGTCCATAGCTTCATCATATTATGAGGGCTCTTTTAACACTCAAGGAATACCTGCACTGCACTGTACCGCAAGAGATTTAAAAGTTTGGTTCTAACTCTTAGCCTTCTGAGCAGAAGAGTGGTGACTTATTGTTCAGGACTCTCGTCTGGGGTCATGAAATCCTGGTCATCTTCCTCAATGCTTTATTTTTTGTGGCCATCATCTTGTTTTGCTGCATTTTCCTCTTGAAAAACATTTTCGATGACAGTGATATGTGTTATTTTTAACAGAGAGAACAGGGAAGTCAGCATCTTTGCAATTTGGCTTCTTTCTGTTTTTTGAGATGTGGATGGGCGAGGCTCTATCGGTAAGTTATACGTGTTATTTTTAACAGAGACCAGCGAGCCTGGCGTCCTACGGACGCCTGAATCTTACACACTCAGTCAAACTACTACATTCCTCCTAGACCATTGTATCACCATGGCCTATTATTTTACATCAAGATGTGTATATACTTCATTGTTATGACTAACACTGGGTACTCTAATAGCTTATTTGGCATGTTTGCCCAGGTCAAATGTGATTTTAATGTGATTTGCCACCACTTAGCCCCAGTAAACTATTAAAAGTTTGTCCGGGTATTTTGCTCAAAGTTCGCCCTGGTCACTTACTATAATTTGGTTCGTAAGTAAATCCAAATCGACTCAGGGCACTTCAACTTGAATCCAGTAAATCACCCGAACTTGGCCCCGGTAACTCACCCTTATTTGGCGCAAGTAAACAATGTAGTATGGCTCCGGTCGGTCACTCTAATTGGACCAAGGTAATGTCAATTTGATATTTAGCTGTAAAGTCGCTTCGTCAAGGAAGCAGTATGGTTACTACCTTGAAACCGGGAGTTAGCTGTAAAGTCAACTCAGTAGTGAGGTCTTGCTCAGCCCTGGGAGTAAGCTGTAAGTTGTCCCGGTAGTGAGCTCTACGTTTGCCCGGTAGTTAGCTTTAACGTCGTCCTGATAGTAAGCTCAAACATACGTGTTAAACCCTTTCCCGAAGTATGCCAAATATTGTCCATGACGTTAAGTAGGAAATATGATAGGCTTATTCGCACGAACCATGCGAGCATTTTGAGGTATCACATGATTTTTAAGGTCAAAACGGCCAAAAGTGACCACGGACATGTCAATATGTCACAGATGGTTCATTTTAGCACATTTCCAATGTCAGATTTGACCTCAGAATGAAATTTCGAGTAAATTGATGGGTCACACCTCATTAGCATGAAAATGTCGAAAAAACCGAAAAATTTTAACTGACCCCAGTTTCGAAGACGTTCAAACGCTAAATTCGAAAATTTATGTATCCATTACCACTCGGCAGTTATTAAGCTTTCGAATGGTGTACTTTACATGATAATCGGTCATCAACTTCAAGAGGAGATGACCTCGAAGCAACTCAAAGTCTCTAAATGGTAAAAAACACTTCCATTCAACCAAAATTTTCAAGTTGTTCGTTGGAATATCGTTAAAGTAAGCGTTACGACACACAACAGCTCTTTGGCTTTCGAATGATGTAATACACATGGTGATCGGTCAATTAGTCTGAGAGTAGATAAGGGGCAATTGAAAAAAATGAGACGCTGATTATAGTGTTGATGATAAAAGAGACTGACATTTTCCCGGCGAGGTCCATATGAGTCTGTTGACCTGAGAGGATTGACTTGTCATCGTTCTCACTTGAATGAAAGCGAGAGCGAATGGCCACTCTGTTCAGGCTACCGTCGCAGTCAAATATGTTGTCCAATTTTTCTGTTGGTAGCCCATGAACGTCCTCTTGATATACTGGCTGTTGTATACAATGAAGATTGGTTTTGACAACTCTTTCGTGACACCGTTTTCCACTGATAGAAAAGGCAGTGATCTTCTGGACTGGACCAAACTTCATAATTGAAACGCCATCGTATTCACTTATTGTAGCAAGAAGTGACGCAGATTTTCTTCCTGGCTCAAAGCAGGATGTTATGCCATTTTCATCTTTGTAGATCCCCCACCTTTATGTATGCATGAAGGATTCAAATTAAAAGATTGGCTCCTCCATGGATGTGTAATAATTCTTTAATTTCTACTCGGTCCCATTTCTGATAAAGGTTTACCATTACTTCAACTGTTGTGTGACTTCATTCACGATTAGTGCGCGTATTTCTGACGTGCAACCTTTGCGATAGTCAGAAATTCAGGTCGTACGTGGCACTCGCCTGCCTGGAACATTGTGGCGCAAGGCCACCGCGTTAAATGATGCCCGGTTCGGAGGGATGACGACAGGTTATGCCGGAGTCTCTTACTTAAATTAGGACGCTCAAGTCAAATAAATAAATGAACTTGGGGTAAATTGCACAGTAAATGAGTCTATATCTCTTGGCACAATTTGCACGGGATGACGAAGAGGTTTTATTGATAGCACACAAGGTAAGATGTGAACAGCATGGAGCGTCAGTAGAGACTGAAGAGGTGATCTTAGAAATAGAAGCATGAAGGGACAGAAGCCCAGCTAGCAGTTAGAGCTGGGGGCTGGTAGAACTGATAAGGTCAATGAAATGTTATACATAGACTTAGGCCTATGTATAAAGGGGACACGTAGTGTCACAACATGATTCGGAGGAACATTCCCTACGCACTGCAACACCGCCAAATTAATAATGGTGGCAGGTATGGTGCCAAAAACTTGGTATTTTGTTTTTGTTAACTGTTCCGTGCCCATGAATTAAAGCAGTCATTTCGGTTTGTTTCAACATCATTCGGAACTCCTACTGACCCCACCCAATTGCTCCTATTCTTCCAAAATTCATAATTATGACAGGTCCCACAAATTCCATTCGCGCTTGATAAAGTAAGTAGAACACAATTGCAACAATGTCAACAAATGTGATTGATTGAATGCGGTTTCTACTTGAACTCAATCGTTTTTTCACATTCTACACAAAGGAGCGTGCTAGTATCAAATGATGTCTTTGTGGGTTAACTTTAAAAGGTCAAGAAATGTTTGTAATTTATTAGCATTAAAGTATTAGTACGTACAACATTTAACGGACTAAGCCTGTCCAAAGTTTGGCTGCACAGGCCTCCAAAAAATTGCATAATACTGCCACACTTGCTCCGATAACAAACAAATAAACAACAGCAACAAGAATTTCCAAAGATAAAGGAACGGCTTCATTATCCCAAATAGACTTTGTAACTGTACCCTTAAAGTAAATAGTCCAAATGTTTGTAAATTTTAATTCCCGAAACAATTCTTCGTCTCCAGCTTCAATAGCGACTGACAGCAACCTTCTGTAATGGTTTACAGTCATTTTGTTTATATATCGTTTGTCCCAATTGCCAACAATTCCTCCAGCTCCAAGGTGCGCAACTCCTTTCGCAAAACTCGGGGCGAAAAAGTCGTTTTTAACCATCAAAATTAGCCGCTGCATGAGAATTGGGATCTCGTCACCACGTTGGAGGATCTTGCGGTGTGACAGTCCACTGAGTTCCATCAAAAGCATAAAGAT
>JAQIWI010003498.1:0-10071 GCA_034698825.1 Deuterosminthurus bicinctus
GAGGAAGTCGCAGAGCTGAGACTGAAGGATGAGGAGTATCTTGCAAGAGTCAACATCGTCCCGGTCATGCCAGCTCTGAATAATTTGAAGAGTAAGTAAAATTTTCAAATTCATTTCCACATCAAAATTGCGATAAATTTAAAAGTTGGACTTATTTTAGATCTAAGAACCCTTTCTCTCAATTATGTGGACCGCCGCTATGCTCCTTTCGATGATGATGCAACCTTTCTGTTCTCCAAAGTGACAGCATTGCTTGCTTTCGCGAGGCATCCCGATCTAGCTGTCAGGCTTACAGTTTCGTATTATAAATCGTTTGTAGCTCGCCCAGGTAAATCTCGAAAGTCTGTAACTTACAGCGGATATTGCTTAGTTGATGCGGGTAGTTTTTTTTACTTACATGACAGTTTGTGGTTTTCATTTCTAGTAATGACCCACTTGGAGCCTTACGTATGTATTACATGGGATGATTTGGACGATGATGAATGGGATGACTGATTCCAGATAATTAATTTATCTAGCGCCGGACAGAAACACTTTCTGAAGTGAGCGATAAAAGAAGCAATAAGTTTGTAAGACTCACTGCAGCCGTATTTTGTGATCTGTTCTTGTTTACATGAAATACATTTGACGACGATTTTAGGAGTAAACTTATACTTATTAAAGCTTCATGGATTATTTATCAAAGTGCTCTCACACTGCAACATTACTGGCTAATTCCTTTGTAAAATATTTCGATATTGATTAAACAATGAATAAAAAACAACGTAGCTCCCATCTGATCTGTCATGGCTCTCTCCCAGTATTGAGATCTTGAGGTTTGGAAAGTTGCAGTCACTTACAAGAGCAAAACTTAATTTGTGATCTTCGGGAATCAACTGGATTTTTTTTTTCAGTTTCAATTTGGTCAATTTCCAATTATTGCAGACCTGGATTTCCACAAGGGTATAGCACATGTCAGCTGTTATTTTTGAAGAGTGTGTCAGTGAAATTGGTTGGATTATGGCTAAAAGGACCTCTCCAGGAATCCAGCTCACAAAAAAGATATTGCAAGATTCCAGAGGGGTCCTGGAACAGCTTTCGCTCTCCATTGATTTTGGACCAGCAGATTTCGTTGAACAAGTTGTATCAGATTGCAGCTTTCCACGGCTCAAAATACTCAAACTGGCGGACTACCAAAAGTCAAATGAACCGGGTTATGTTGTTTATATAAAGGCGTTGCTATAACGGGCACCCAACCTCCTCATGTTTCACACCATGGGGCCTATTAATTTAACGCTAAAATCACTGGAAGGAAGTTCAGTGGTACCTGCGTTCACACCTCCCGTTGTCGCTCCCTTTGATGAGATTTCAGAAACTATCATCAGCGGGATCAGACTGGAAAGTATGAACATGTACTACACTGGCCAGGGATTCAACTTGAAAAGATTCAACAGACTAACTCCAATGCTGCTGAAACAATCTTGCACTACAACACTTCGCTTCCTGTGGCTTGAAGCAGTGCTTGCTGTTCCTTTGATGAGCTATGAAATCTGTTTAAAAAATGTCGAGTTCCTCAGTATGGACGTCAATTACAGTTATTTCCAGTACGTTTAGCCGAAAATTTTGGGAATTGTCAAGAATTTCGATTTCAGTCGCGTCTTCCCAAAATTCAGCACAGTTGACATTGTTCCTTACATTGGTCCCACTCGCATCTCACGGGTCCGCATGCAAAGAATGATTCGTCAAGCAAATGCCGCCATTAGGCAGTCCATGGCGAACCGAGCAGCCAGCATCAAGGCGTCGTGCTTACATCATCAGTGGAATCTCTCCAGTTTGGGTGCACAGTTTTTTGTGGAAATGTTTCCACATATCGAAAAACTTTATATTAAAATAATGTCCTCAATTGACACAGTTCCGTTTAAATCAATTTGGGAAAATTGGCCAGATGTGAAAGAACTTACAGTGCGAGGAAATATGCTACCAACTGCTGGAAATCTGGACAGCTTTTTTTGTGGAGTCTTTGCGGAGGAAGTGGCACAGCTGAGACTCAAGGATGAAAACTATCTGACCTGAGTCAACATTGTACCGGTCATGCCAGCTCTGACTTGTTTGAAGAGTGAGTATAAATCTATGAATTTCTTTGCAAATCAAAATAATTGAGGTGAATTTACAAGCTTGAATTATTCAAGGTCTAAGGGCACTCTTTCTAAATCAAGATGACCGGCAGCGCTGTGTTCATTTTGGTAATGATGATGCGACGTTTCTGTTTTCTAAAGTCACGGCGTTGCTTGCCTTTGCAAGGCTACCTGCCCTAGCCGTCCGTCTAAACATTTCTGCTGGTACAGCTCCTCCAGGTGCATTTTACAAGTTTACAATTTACAAAGTCTGCAAGTGAATACTGCGGTGGGTTACAATAATGTGAATACTTTTTTTAATGTTAAGCAATGACCCACTTGGAGCCTTACGTGTCTATCTAGACAGAACTTTATTGAGCATGAAATATTGGACAACAGATCCGAGGCCTTTCATGTGTTACTGAATCTGCTGGGAAATGACGGGAGCTTTGATGTGCCGACTAATTAACAGGCAGTTGGACATTGAGCGGCGTATTTTAAGAAACTTTATTACTTTATTATTCTATTTTCTAAATAATTTTTTTTCAGCATTTGTTCAGCTGATCCAGAGATCTCTTTCGATCTTACATTTAATCAGGATTGGTGGTAAGACTGCAAGAAGATGAGAGAGTTAGCTTGGGCAATATAATATGCCAATACAGTATCATAGGCAACTTATGGGCCTTCATAACTTGGGCACATAGTCGGCCAGTACAATGCTTGGGCGCTTAGTCCGCCATTAACCTTGGGCTCATAGTTGGCCAGTACGCTGCAATTCATATAATTCATATTTGAATAATATGGACAATTACCTGGTAGTAATTTTGGTACCAATCAGTTATAACTTAATTGTCAATTCAAATTAATATCTCAATTAAATCTCGCTCTCAATTTCTCTCTCTCCTTCCTTCTCTGCTTCTCATTCGCTTCTGATCTTCCCATTGACTCCTTACTTCCTCTCTTTCTTTTACTTTCATAATTTAGATTCAACAATCCAATTAAGCAAGCAACATAATAATAGCTATAGTAACACTCCTCAACAAGGATTAATAGTCTAACAGCTAAAATTTTCTTACTGCAATTAAGTAAACTTAAACGTAAGTTTGAGTACTACACCAATTTACTTGACTTAAACTTAACTTCAAACACTTAAAACTTGTAAGTACATAATACTAATGTTTATTGTCATTTAAAATTGAAAAAAAACACATCATTATTATTGAGTGCGCCCACAGTGACACCAATTATACATTCGTCCTGTAGTGTGATCATTGATCATCAACTTAACTGTTTACTAAAATGACTGCAATGCGACTAAGATGCCCAGTTCGGTTGATAAGCTAAGCCGCCACTTAAAACGTTTGCACATAGTGATTGGAACGCCAAGGCTGCCTAAGCCAAGTAAAAAGATAAAAGGAGAAGCCGTTAAATGTTACGTGAAAACATGTACAACTTAAAATGCTTGCTCTTCCACCAGACTTGGTCAGACTCGAGTATGCAAATTTAAGCATGGGTTTTTTAAGCTTTTGAACTGAGTACTTATTAAATTCACACATGTAAGTATGATTCGCTACTTACTACCCATTCAAGTAGCAATGCCGTGAACTTATTTAAGTTTACTTGCTTACTTTTTGTAACTATTAAGGAGGTAAATTGTCGCATTTACTTAAACTTTCTTATTACTCGTAAGTTTTACTTAAACTTACTAGGATCTCTATCAGGTCATTTGGTTTGGCAGGGATGCATGCACTCTGTTTCATGAGCTGAATGGCTTTGTTACATAACACGTACAAGGAATTGTAATGCGCCTCCCCTCCGGTTCGAAATTTGAGCCCTTTCATTGTCATACAAAACATATTATCGAGTAGCATCCGACAGGATCTCGGTATAGCTTGTGAATTCCATGTATAGATTTATGGAGACTCAAGACACTAAAGTTTGTTGTACATCAATACACATTTTATTGATAAGCTTTGCATAAGTGTGAATTATTTCATGAATATGTTGTCTTGAGCAAATCAGGTACATTTTATTTTGCAGACTTTTTTGTGTACAGTATAATAGACAGCATTTATGAGCATATATTGCAGCTCCGAGCTGGAGGTTTACTCCTCAAGTTGACTTTGTCAACCGAAAGTACGACTTATTTAAGAGTCCAGAGTTAAGCTCAGCTGGAATTCAGCAGAACTCCGTGATTATTAAGATGCAATAATTAGAACTAATTATTGCAGCTCATACTTAAATTATTGAATTTATTTGTCACTAAAATTGGTGAGTCTCTCCAGAGAATATACTTCGTGACAAGAAATAAGAGACAAGTTCACTGATTGAACATTTTGGAGAGACTGAAGAGTCTCGAGGTAACTGAATAGGAAAGACGAAGGCGAGATAATTAATAATATTTATTATTATTATTATTTATTCAACGGGCCTTTCCCAGTTCAAACTCCAGATCGGAGTAATACGATAGTTGCGAAAAGAGAGAGAGAGAAAACAAAATACATTGACCGCGTTCCGTTATGCTATCGAGGGGCAGTGTTGAAGCAACTGTGCAATCTTAACAAAAAAGTAGAATACGGACTTAGCGATATTATCATTCATGCTATTTAGGTAAGTAAGAAGTTGTACAAAGGTCTCACAGGAACGTAATGCCGAGCAGCTTTCTCTTTGCGCAGTAACAAGTGCTCAAAGCAAGTACACGTGTTAGAAGATTAAGTCAATAGAGACCCATTTGTAGTACAATTTCGACTAATTCAATCGGATTTGAACCACACAATTCTTAATATAAAATGGCATGTGACATTGGAGGTAACCGGCAGCAGATCCAAAGGTGTAGGCAAGATGATAACATGGACGGGATTGATTAGCTAGTATCCTATCAGCATCTTCATTGCGACACTTAAAACGAAATGCTGCAGTCATTTCGCAGAACTTATCAGCTAGAATAGTGGGATCTTGTGAGTCCCATACAATTCCAAAGCCTATATCCTGTACAAGTATCTTAAGCTGGGAAGCCCAGTTGTACTTAACTTCTCGCAACCCTGGCGTGTGCAGTTGCACCAACCTCTTATAACAAGCCTTAACTAACCTGTCATCCTCCATGCATAGAATCCTATACCAAAACTTTAGTAAATTAATTAATAGTCTACTCTTAAAATTAACAGTCCCAGTCTTGCATCTTATAGCATACGGGCTCGAAGTACTTCTTGGTAACCAAAGAGTCCTTTTCAAGAAAAGTGACTGAATTACCTCTACCTCGTTCATAAACTTCGACTGAATCGCCCAAATGGGCGCAGCATACAACAGGCTATTGGCCACTAACGTATCAAATAGCTTTAAACGAGCATTAAAGCTGTACAAATTGGAACTTTTGCAGGTTGAAAGTGCAGCACCCATTGCGGCCCTGGCTTTTGCCATTCTACCTTAACTTAATGTACAAACATAGATGAGCGATATACAAATAGGTACATTTTCTGTTATAACAGCTTTGTTGGGAATTGCTGGCAGCGTGGCAATTCTCTGTGAGCTGAATCCATGTACTAAAGGGGATTTAAGTTTGATCATCAGTGCAACACCAAATTTGCTGTGTGGTGGCAAACTATGCCTCTACTCCAGAACCAACTTTCCGGTACTAATGACCGCAAGAAGTTCGTGACACTAATTTAGATTCGACTACACGTGGACACCACTAGTTCAAGCGTAGGCAACCAGCATGTTCACGATGTTTTTCAGGACGAAGTCCATGAAAATCAGCGTGGATGCCCTTTCCATTTTATGGAAACTTCCAACTTGGATTCCTATTTGTGGAATTGACTGAATCTGTCGCCTGAATATACCACGCCGTTCTTCATGGAGATGCAGCAGAGCACATGAAGATATTTGCCCGAAGAGCTCAGGGATCTTGAAAGCTTTCTCGTACATCAAGGTATAGATCAATACGGCGTCCAATAGCAAGACGTAGTACATGATACCAAATACTGGATGTTTGCTGAAATGAGCTATCGCCGCGTAGCCGCTTAAGATGGCCACCGAAATGCTCGTCAATTTCCAGATGAATATAAGGTAGCTGTTGGCATGGTTGAGCATGCCCAAGTAGAGTTGAAGCCGACGTAGGTATGTGTACGTTTCCCTGACCCTCTGTGCTCCGCTTCAATTAATTTCAAACATGCTTCGTTAAAACGTCATTTAAAAATTAGTCTTTAAGTTGAAATAAGACAACTTTACTTTTCCATCCTTGATATCAGTAGCCGGAGCTGGTTGCTCACAAGGTCAAACGATATGACCTGCAGCTGCCACATTGGTGTCAATACGACCACATGGACTATGAGAAATCGCATTTCCTCGAGTAGGCACAGTCCGAATGTAGCCCAATTTTGAAGAGGCGATGGAATAGCCACGTACAGAAGAAGCCTCATCGATGGATCATGTATGAATGAGGCGCACATGACGAGTACTGCTAGCACGCTGATGTAGGGTGTGCTTACAGCAATCAAGTCTTGCATGGAGTATTCTCGAATTCTTTTTGTCCAATCCGTCTTGAGTTCGTCTTTGACAAGAATGGGACCTGCATAGAAAATAGGTTTAAATAATCTGCGGGCATATAATTTAATCTCAATTAGACCTCCAATATTTCCCAGTAGAGTGATGCTGGCATATGTGAAGAACAGTGCAGGTTCCCAAACGTATGATGAGTAGTACCAAATGATATTCGTGGCGGACGCCATAGCCAAAATGGCGTGAAGTACAAGCTGATGAAGTGGTACATTTGGCACAAGGAAGAACACGTATGCCAAGCTGCCACACTTGTACAGTGTATGGAGGGCGAAGAGACCGTAGAAAAGATCCGAAATAATTTTCTTTTTTTTTGAAGGGACATTTAGCCTCCTACGGGCAGGGTCAACCTGAGTGGGAAGCAGCCCTACGATGCTGCAAATCCTCATAGATTTCAAAATTTGGAACCTCTCTGCTTTGTTGAGCATGGTGCTTCTTGTGAGTAGGGCTTACTCATAATGGTCGTGCGAAGACGATGTTGGGCAAGATTTTATTCACAAAAGAGGCGGAAGTAAGATAAAATTGCTCAAGTGTTTTTGTAGAGAACTCTGGAAACGCGGAAGCGGAAGAATGAAGACGCGCGTTTGCCACAAAATTCCATACAACAGAATCGGTACACTGCCGTCGTAGGAGCTCTGGATTGCTTACATTGACAATATCTAATCTGCTTCTTTGCCATGACCGTAAGCTCAAATAAACAAAATTGCAAAGCAGCGCTCGCGCTCGTGTACACAGTGTAATTGCGAACAATTCTACTGACCCGGAAAGAGCAGCGAGGAAGTACTCGACGAAAGTACGGACAACCCGGAAGACCCAGTGGATTTCTGTGATACGTATTCTCAATTCTCCGCATTTAAGTAATCTAGTTCGCAGGTATCCTCGCTTTCACAAGCTAGAAATTGCAAATCTTCAAGACAACGCTCTTATAACTGATTGCAAATAGGCCCGCTCATGGGTACTTATGCTGCTTCCTGGATATTTTCAGAAATAACAAAAACAAATATGCCTTGTCGGTATATGCCTGCGGGCATGAAACTCAGCAGCGTGGACGCTTCCAAAAATACACTCGTCTGATTATCCTTTGGAAGCTAATGGAGGGCTGGGTCATAGAGGAAGTATAGTCACATAAATGGATCTTCTGTTAGTTACATTTATGTGAGCAAAAGTAAGGAAAACGTGCGATGTACATCCTCCTTATCATTCTCTCTCGATCTCTGACTCTGTCAGTTACACAGTGATTGGCCCTTGAATTTTATGCTAAATGTACTGTAAGGAAGATCGGCGGTGCCGGTCTACATACGTCCCGTGAAGGCTCCCTTTCAAGAGCTCTCAGAAAATGCCATTAAAGCGATCAAGTTGAACAAAATGGAATTGAAATATACTGGCTTCTCATTCGACTTGGAGAGATTCAACAGAATTGCTCCACTGCTTCTGCAAGAATCTTGCACAGCACTTCGTTGCATGTGGCTTGACGCAATTGTATTGTATTGTATTGTGTTGGAGGTTTACCAGGTTCAAATATAAATATTGAGCTGGTAAGTCAAGCAAGCCAATAAGGCTTATTTCGACCCGATCAAGGACCTCATCAAGCGCTACACCGTGCCGGCTGCACTTTGTTGTTGTTCTTCGGCTGTTATGCCTACTGCCATGAAGAAAGACAGTACGCTTTTATAGCCTAGAAACTGAGCTTGACGCAATGCTCGATGTGGCTTTGATGAACTATGGAATCAGCTTGAAAAATGTCAACTTTCTCAGCATAGACTTGAACAACAGAAACTTGGAGCACGTGCAACGCAGAATTTTGAACATTATTGTCAAGACTTTGCTTTTGCAGATCTAAGGGTCCTCTCTCTCATACCTGACGAAGGCAACTATTATAATAATAATAATAATATTTATTTAGCCAATTCTAACTTAACGTTCTTACAGCCTCATGAATATTATCAAGGAAATTTTTGATACAGTTCATTACAATGCGTTTGAATTTACAGTCAACATTGAGTTATTTACAATTCTTAACTATTCATCTTCCATTTCTCTTAAATACATTAGTCTAATATTAATTGCAACACACCAAAACTTGTAGAATTTCCTCCAGATCTCATCGTCATCCTGATACAGATATTTTATAAACTCTTGGTTATTTCCTGCTGGGTAGTCAATTAGGTGGATACGTATGGGATATTTGTAGTGTGGCCACTATTATGACCCTTCGGATAGTAATACGATCCACCTGTTCTCTAAAGTGACAGCGTTGCTTGCATTTGCAAGAATGCCTGATTTAGCAGTCAGGTTTCACATTTCTTTTCAAACTTACTCCCCACGTGAGTTTTGAAAGTATAGAATTTTGAAAACCTGCAACTGAACATTGCCTTAGATTTACATTGAATAGGTTTTTGATGGTTAGCTGTGACCCACTTGGAGCCTTACGCATCCATCACATGTAAAGAGTGGCATGATGCTGATGAATGGGTGACTTATGAAGACTGATTCGAGATCATTGATCTTAATCAGATTAACTTTTGTTAAACTTAGAGGTAACTGCCGCCAAGTGATTTTCCCACAGGTGCACTCTAAACGTCCTTGACCGAGAGAGAGCTCAACGTATGGCAACATGGGATCTAATTCTACACTGTAAAACTTTGGCAAACGTACGGACGGGAAACCTTGTCTGAAATTCAGTCGGTAAATTACCGTCCACGCGGAAGAAGGTGAAATCTGTCCACAGGTAGGGAGATGACACTGTGTGATGCCGAAGCAGGTGATATTGTTTCCCGTCCGGAAAACAAATCCACTATTCAAATTACCCACCCACAAATCCATTATTTCAATGGGCTCATCCGTCCGTCCGAGTGGGGCAACTTGCTGCTTTCGTGGAAACCTTTTTTTTTTCAGGAGCATACACAGTTCCGTATTTTTGCTCTCGTGCTTACACATTCTGACCTCCGAACCGTCCACCCACCCCAATGCCAAAAGCTCCGGGCCCATTGCCCGTCTGAATTTCGAACAACTTTTCCTTTTATTTTTACAGTGTACACGCAGTTCCAGTTAATAGTCTTGAAGGGAATTTCCCCAACGTGCCGTTTCATCCTCTCAACGCCCTTGACCGACAGGCCAGGAACATTTCCAGATAAAAATCCTGTAAGTGAATACTGCCGTAGATTGGAGTGTAAATGTTCTTTTATGTTTAGCAATGACCCACTTGGAGCCTTACGTGTCTATCACATCTGAACTGCTTTCGTAGGACAAATTGGCTTGGGTTGACTCACCAGATATCATTCGATTTCATAGAAGTTATGATTTTGTGAAGCAAGCGGTTTAAGCTGCTGTTCAGCTTTAAATTGTTTTTGCTCGTTGAATAAATCTTGTGTACATTCATCTCAAGAATAAAAAAAAGGTTCATCTATGCTCCCGTTAAACATTTTCA
>JAQIWI010003499.1:0-10069 GCA_034698825.1 Deuterosminthurus bicinctus
TTTCAGATTTTTGACGTTTTATGTGAATCTGAGATGGTGAGGGTTTGCGTGTTTAGGTCCTCCATGGAAACTCTCTTACATAATTCTAAATGCAACTTAAAAATCCCTTACATTTAAATTCCGGCTTAGCTTACTAAACCGATGCCCACAAACGCTGCACTGCTTTCCCCGTTCATTGCGTTCCCTTGCAAGACAAAAAAACATTTCAAACTGATCGACCACTTTCTTGGTTTGCAAAATATGGTTATGTAAATCTAGCTACATTCGTACTTGCTTCCAATTTTTCTGCAGCTGACAACGACTCTGTCCATGTTGAATCCAAAGAATTTAGTTCACCAGTTCAATTTTGTGTTGTTTAAAATGGTATTGAATCTTAAAATTTTGTGCGTAGTTAAGACTGCATGATAGCACAAGTCACCCCGCCACTTGCATACCAAAGGGTCGGATTAGAACACGTGGAAGGTATGCATTGGCTACTGGGTTTGGACAAAAAATGCCAATGACTATCGCTCTCACAAATACCTTGGTGTTTTTTAACCATGACAGACAAGGATGTCAACGTTGGTGGGTTCAATTAATTATGTTAACAATTGTTGATTATAAACGATTGAACTGAAAATTGGTCCCTCGCAGTTTGTTTGTTGACGTCACCCTGATGCTATCACCTTCCGTGGTCCGTGGTAGGAAAGTGACGAGAAGGTATAGTATTACTCCCACGTTGTCTGCCAATGAAAATCAGCACTGATTGGAATGAGGACATTGGTCGTTTAAAACTCCATTGATTATTTTCTGTGTTGGTCCAGCAAGGCTTAAGTCCTGAGACAAAGAAACGCTGAAAGTCCAGGCATTGCCGATAGTGTGCGTCAGTCAGTACTAAACCGGTCATTGCAAGTGCACTTCTTCATTCGCGACCAGAGTGCCATGTCATTCTTACTCCAGTCGTCTCGAACTGTAGCAAAAGCCCTGTATGTGACTGGGACAGCATGTGTCACCGGTGTCGTAGCTTACGTAGGGCATCATCATGAACCATAAAACATCACCATCTTGGAGGTCTAAACGATATTAGTTAGTTTGTGCTACAACACGTCGTTGCAGTCATACAAATGTGAGGAATTCACCCAAGCGGCGTTAAAATTACCCCATTGTTGTCTACAATAAAACTTCAAATTTCTCGTCTATATCTAAACAGCAGCTTCAAAATGGAATCAGATTCAAAATAGATTAATTAGAACTAATGCATGCAAGCACGGGTTAAGAAATTTAGTGGATGCACGTTGGAATATATATTGACCTTGTGGCAACAATGGGAAGCCCGCAGCTTCATTTCACGTTGACAAAAGATTAGAGCCGTAGGATTACAATTTGAACTGCTAAAGGCTTGGAATATTTGCGAAAGATTTTGAGGTGAGGTAAACAGTGTGTGCCAGTGTAAGGTATACACTTTGTTACGTGAATAACTTTTGACATTCTAGAACTATAGACATGTTGGGTACCAATTCTGAAACTAGAGTCTTGGGGTATTTCGTTGATGTAACCCACAATAAAATCGGTCAAGAATTGGCTGAGATATTCGTATTCTAAGAAAAATGTTCGATTTAAACATGGGGCATATGGCAGTGGGGTTTTTAGGAGGGCAGTTTTAAAACTTTGGGCGCATGTATCTCCCAAAATACTGATCGTACAGACTTGTTTAGCACATCGGCCGAAAGCTAAGAGTTTGGAGACTGTGCCTGTGCACTTCAAAGGTGACCAAGAGAGAAGCCTCAAAATTTTGAAAAATTTGCTTTTTGGAATCGGCGTTATTTCTTTTCTCTGCTGAGTGCCACCCATGCGACAAAAAATTCATACAAGTTTTGTATTGACAGTGCTTTAAGGGGTACCTACACCCATGAATTCATTAGTCACACGCTATTGACGATTCGTCACTAATTTTATTGCTCCTATCTCTGCCATGTTAGTCTAAAACCACTTAAGATAGAGCCGTTGTTCAATTTTAATCTGTTTAAATTTCATTTAGCTTCCTTCTTGCCACAAATGGACGTCATTTTAAACGGCAACTCAAATCAGAACAGTATTCTTTTGCGTTGTTTGTACAGTCAGTGCTTGGATAAATACCTGTTTGTCCAGAAATCACTTGTTTGTCAAGTTCTAAAATTTTGAGGTTTTCCACTTTGTGAACCAAAGTGGTTATGCGCAAACCCATTAGACAACTCATTTTCTTAAATGTTGAGACAGAACCACCAGCTGAAAATTAGTTTACTAGATGGGATTAAGCGTAGCTACCTGACGTTACTAAGCTCAAGTTCATTCTGCAATAAGATTGAACGCACATTTCCATCAATTCTTCACAAAGGAATTCCAAGGTATCAGAGCATCCTTACAGCCAGTTTTTCGAGCTGAAAACTGACAAAATGAAAACCTCTTTAATTTTTCTTCTTGCCAGCTTCTCGGTTAAGACATTTTTGTGCTCCTCAATCAGGCTTGGCTCCCACGAAGACACAAGGAGTTTGTCACGAACCACAGTTGAGGTTCTGTCATTGCTTGTTGAATGCATTGTCTATATTTTTGATTCTCCCGTCTACAAAAGCGACTACGATTCCTTCGCCTCAACCAAATACTATCAGTTTTACTCGGAAAACATGAACTGTGCCATCGTTGTAGACATGTATCGACAGCAACAGAATAAATCACACTTTGAAGATCTAAAGCCGCATTACTTGTTCACGAGGCATACGACAATTCTTGTAAACTTGTACGCTCCTGCGATAACAAGAACAAGTTATAAAAGCGTAAACATTCTTGAAACGTTAAGTGAAGTTATTTTAATTTATAATATTCCATTCAACTATGTCCTAATTTTCATGGACAATGAGGAGTTTTCGTCTGTAGATAATATCTCCATCTTCTCCCGGTTCGTTGAAATTTGTGCACCAGCGGTATACCTCTTGGTTTTGGATGAACGGGAGGTAAACGTTATTGGCTTTGCACATGCCTTTTGGTCAGGTCCCTTCTTGCATCGAGTTGCACAACTCAAAAGGTCCTATATTCATCAACTCCAGCAAACCATTCACAAAGATCTTCAAGGGGCAATAGCTCGCATCTATGATGACGTGTCTTGGAATTCGTGCAAATTCGGTGAGACAGTCTTAACTGATCCACAGTTCTGCATTGTTGACTTAGTCGCTGACAACTTAAACATTACGTTTTTAAGTATGAATAACCACCCGCCACCACGATTAAGCATCAGTGGAATTATTGTGGGCAATTTACTTGATACTTACCTCATTCATTTTCTTGTGCGTTGGTCTGTCGTGAATTTTGAATATGTTAACTATGCAGTGAGATACACAGAATACAATTTTCTATGTATCGCTCAGGTGAAGACGATTGGTTTGATGGCATTCGTACAGGCTTACGACATGTTAACTTGGACCGTCACAGCAACAGCCTGTCTCTGCGTGTCAGCGACAATCGCAATCATGGCCAGCAAAACAGCCGGCCCTTTCTGGACTAGGTTTCAACTGTCTGCTCCGGTTGTCCTTATGTTCCTGGTTGAGCGTTTCTACGGGTACGGCCAAGTTATTCGTTCTGCCTCCAGGCAGATTGTTTTGGTCATCACACTGTGGGCGTTTGGAGCAATGCTGCTTGGGATGTGCTACAGCGGGAACGTGGTCAGTCTCCTAACATCGCCCTCTCTTCCCGCGTGTCCTCACAATATGGAGCAGCTAGCGAAGGTAGAGCAGTACCCTGTCTTGACCAATACTTTACTTCTAGCTGGTGGAGAATGGAAACCTGCTCTGCGCAGTCACATTGATGAGTATCTGTTTGCATATGCTCACACAAACGGCTCACTCATGACCCTATTGAGGCAATTCGGGAGTACCTTGGTTTTTGTGAGTGACCGTGACCAATTGATTCCTTCAAGCCATATAACTAGCTCACAAGTTTCGTTGGCTTATGTTGGCCGAACTGGCCAAGTCAGTGCCTACAAAATGTGGTCCGTCGTTTACAGCAACAGAATACGTGTACTGCGTGGAGGTAATGTTCCATTTTTCACTAGGCGGGCACCCATCTCTGTGCAAACTAATTTCCTAGCACCAAAATTCCGAAAAATCTTGGGAGCGTTATTTGAGTGTGGAATATGGAATTACTGGGCGGATAGGCAGTTCGCTACTACTGTGAACGATCAATTTCAGAGATTTCTGACAACTAGCACAATTCAGTATAAGACACTGTGGGTTAGAAAATCCAACGTTGCAGCCATCTGGCGGAACTTCGATCGTTTGGTCGATGATGAAGCATCGTGGAGCGGAATGACGATAGAGGACTTAAATGCAGCATTTGGGTTTCTTGGGATTTGCCTACTGATTTCTCTTTGTTTCCTTATGAAAGAACTCGGGACTCGTCTATTTTCGGTCACTCGAATCAGAAATAATTTTCGAAACCTGCTACGCTTGGGAGTTAACAGAGTACATGTTCTTGCCGAACAAGCTGTGAACAAACCCCGCGCTATCCCAGAGAATTAGACAGAAATTCTGCAAACGGCGGTAAACCGTAGCTGTTTAGAGTAGGACGTACTACTTCAGAAAACTAAACACAGTTTGAATACTTTAATACTGTGACACTGTGGGTCGAATTTGTATACAATTGTGATAGTATAATCTATGTTAATCCGTATGGCTGATATGAATGATTTAGTTTGTGATTTGTCAATGTTATACACAAGGTTAAGTTGATGCTAAGGAGTAGGAGTTAAGGCGATGATGCGATGAATATGAGGCATTGGTCTCAGTGTAGATGTTAATCTTGATGCTAAATGTGAGCGGTTGCTGACCAGCTTGTCCGTATGATGATTGGCTTATGCGAATGATATGTTAATTAGTGCGGTCATTGGCTCTGCCACGTCGACAGTCATGCGAGGTTTCCTGAAGGAGCCTGAGTGTACTAATTTCTAGGTGGAGGAGAGTAGCCACTTCAGTCACACATTGACATTAAAGTACGAGCTCCTATTCGTGAAGAACATAAACCTTCCTTGTAGTTACCTGGCTGATTATTACTCTCTTCCAGCTCACTTACACACACTACTTTAAGTCTCTCTCCCGCTAACCTGCTATAGCCTTGAATTCATCCGTACATTTACCATTGAGACTACAATCCCGTGACTTATCCCTTTGTCACAATACGACATTTAAATGTGACATACCCACCTCAACAGTAAGCATTAAACACTAAGTACTTGGTAAAAATTGTTTCATGTAAGTCTATGATGCTTGGCTAGTGCTAGTGCAGAACCAGTAACTATAATTAACGAGTTTAATTTTATAGTACATAGCAACGTGTTCGTAGTAAAAGTATTTTAATGCTTAAGCTACCCACTCCTGTCGTCTTCCTTGAATTCAGAATTAGCGCTAAGATTCCTGACCCAACTAGGATCGTTGTGAATAGCTGAGACCCTCAAACCATGTGCTCAGTAGACGGCATTGAAGATAAGAAAACTTGCAGGAAAGCCCATGCGGCACACTTGATCAATTGCTGTAGAAATTTTCTTCAAACACTTCATCTCACTGCGTTGTACGGAGTGCGGTCCTTGGAAATTGCTTAATTATAACACACTGAGCAAGTCTGTAGAGTCACTAGGAGGCGAACGAGCTTCAGATTTTTAGAGTTTACTTACAAATGCGAGTGTGAGAAACTCGTTGTCGGAAAAACTTCTTGTTTTATTATTTCTCTCAATGTCTGCAACAAAGCTCAATAGTGACTGCTGGCTTTGTGTATACATCAAGAAAATTTTTAGCAAAATCGCACTGCCGTTTCCTTGAGCTCCAAACCCATTCCAGATTGATTTAAGGCATGAGAGGAATTCCACAAGGTCTTGTCGTCCTTTCCGGTGACTTTGGTCATTTCGGATATAAAGCGAGAAAAAAAATATTTCATGCATTATACTAGTTCCAACATGGACGGTTGAACTTAAAAATGGTCCCTCGAAGGTTGTTCCTTCTCGTCGCGCTGGCCCTATCGCTCTGTAAGGGAGCTCGCACTCCCTCTACTAATGTCCCTGTAACTATCCCTTAAGTTAAGGCTGCCTCACGCAGCATGATATCCCGGTGTGTTAGGCATGACTCGTCAGTGTTCTGACAGGTGGGCTTGCAGAAGGTTCCCTTAATAAATCCTCTCGCTGTACATACAATTCTGGACTACTTCCTCTGCACGGCACTCTCTACATCGGTGATATATTCCATTGGCCTGACCTCACTTAAATCTTTAGCTCTCCGTGGTAGCAAAGTGCCAAGAAGACATTGTGATTGATGAGAATGAAGACTCATGAGAAGAACCAGGGATCCATGAAAGGAATGTCGGAGAAGAGTCAGAAAACCAGGACGGTTATGGAAGTGAAGAAATTGAGAAATGCGAAAAGGGATTAGAATCACAACGTGAGGGACTCTATGCCGAAGAAGAATCAGAAATCCAAGAACGTCTAGTTATTTGATTTTTTAATTTTACTAAGTATTGCAGGAACTTGAAATTCGTTCAACTGTACAGGGCTAATAATAAGCTCTCGAATTCTTCTAGTGGCGGCAAGCCTCCACGACTGCTGAGTAGCTCCGCATCACATTGATAAGGGCGGTTGAAGGGGTCCGCAAGGAATGAGTCATTGCCTCATTGCCAAAGGTCAAAAGAGTCAAATATTTGATAGACATCATCAATTCAACGGAGGACCAGTTATATTTTGAACATGTTTAAAAGGACGATTAATGCTGTTGGAAGTTTGTTGTTTGACTGCTATAGGCCTGGTTTTCTTTGTATTGAACTCAACTCAGGATCAAAATTATAAATATTTTCGATACTTTATGAGTCTATTTACATTAGTTGGTGGATAATACTTGCAATGTCCGCGGACATTTGTAATTTGTAGGAAAAAAACTTTCGTAAAGCGAGAACAGCATGTGCATATGAGAGTTGCTGGTTCTGACTGAGAGCTGAATGTCGATGCAATAACTAATACACTAGAATATATTGAAGAATGGTGCACGAACAATGGAATGGCAATTAACTACGATAAAACGGTGTTCGTGATATACTGTAAAGCACGCAGCAGTAACGTGCCGAAATACACAACAATCTCAATTGGTGGCAATGCTATTAAAAGGGTCTACAACTTCAAGTACCTAGGAGTTTTACTAGATTGTAACATAATCTTTGATACACATTGTGATTATGTAAATAAGAAAATTACTTTTAAATGCATGCAGATCTTAAAACTTAAGCGTATTATTACTCCAGCTATGCTAATAATTACTTTTAAGTCTATGGTATTTTCTCATATAGAATATGGACTTGCCATTTGGGGGGCAGTGTCTAATGGCGCTATGAGAAAATGCCAAGATACAATCGACCACTTTGTGAGGAGCATATTCCTTAAAGGTCATGGCTTTGAGCCCTCAAAGTTAAACACATTCCCGAAAAATCAGAAAAAGAATAAGCTGAAAAAGCAAACAGAACTGTCATTATTGTACGAAAAATTAGATATCTGCAGTGTATTTGAATGTCACTCCTTTGCTGTACTTCTCAACTTCTCTTGCTCAGAGAACTCCTAAATCAGGATGAGAGACTCAGCTGTATCCAAGCGATCTTAAGACCTGACACAGGAAGATCTAGCAAACTAAGTCATAACTTGCTAGTAATAACTAAAAGCTCTTTCTACAACAATTGCTTTGAAAGTCGGGCAGCAAAAATATGGAATATGCTCACTCAAAGTGTGCAGTCTGCTGAATCTCACCAAGAATTTACTGATGGGGTGATAAATTGGCTGCTAAGTCGGAGACATGACCCACGATATAATTAATATTTTTAATGTATTTATTTTTAAGTTATTTAATTAATTTTACTGTTAGATTAGTTCATGACTGTCCATTCCTGAAAATCAGAGCTCTGCTCTGAGAAATTAAGACAATAAAGCCAATACAATACAATACAATGCCGATTTGAAGTTTAATAATAAGGGCACAGGTTGATGATTAAAGTACTTCATACCCTGCCATGCAAAACAATGTCCTCATGATACGGAATGCAGTTTGAATTCGAAATTGAATTATTTGAAATTTCAAAATTATAAACATATTTTCTACATACCTGACAAGTGATTTTCGTTCGCCCCAGGATTCAGTCCTTTCTCTGATGACTGATGATAGTTCAATTAGACAGGAGGCTCAAGTTTAATTAGACTTCAATTTAAAATGTAACATTAAAATATGCATCAGGAAGAACAACGTCAAAAAGTCTTGATAGCTGCAACAAAACATTTGCATTCCCATCTTGTTCTTCAAGATTGTTGTTATTAAAGAGGACTTTACAATCATCCCATTTAAGTGAATCGTGCCAGTGGAAATAAGTTGACAATTGCAGCGCATCTAAAATGCAAGAAAAACGAGCTGCTGATCTAAAAATTGTATTCAAAAGTCTTAAGTCGCCTTTTTAGTTGTGAAGTGGATGGGCAGGGGCATTAGCCTATCCAGTCGGTGAGTTCACGTGTTTATAAAAGACATGACCAGGTTGAATTCTGTGTTAGGTTTATTTTACTTATGCGGTTCAAGCTATGCCGACTGTGAATTGTCACACTCCAGGGAGCTACCTATATCACAGTAGCAAGAGGTCATGAACCATATATTCAAGTGGCGTCAAAGTTATCTCAATGTTACGCTGAACCAAAGAGGATCCCTTGCTTCGATTTTCACGCCTTCATAGAAGGCAAACTCATAATGTCATTTCATCGTGCTTGTTTTATTTTCCCGTAGCAACCGGATTGGCACTTTGAAGCTCCTAATGTCCAAATTACCTTGAAATTGGTTGTCGTTATCCATACCCAATCTAACAAAATATTATTTCAAAATAACAAAAGTAGTAAATTCATTGTTACTCAGGATATTGAAGCTGAAAATTACATCAACTCTTACTTTTCTTTAAGAGTATTAGCATTTTTCTGCGCAGGAAAATTATTGAAATTAAAAATGTTTCCTCAACTGTTTAAGCGAAGGCACTAAAATTTTGTGCGAATAGTTTCATTTAAGCCCTTCAAGAGAAAATCAATACAAAAACCTGTCAGTTTCTGCGTGGAATTCCCAAACGAGTGAAATGCATTGCAATTGCATTTGCATCATCTTCTTATATGGCACCTGAGGTAGGGTCCATGCCTGATGCTTTTGAAGAAGTTGCCACTGCAGAATTTAGTAGACTAATAGGATATTGCCCGTGGGCCATACGCCTGATATGCATTTTGACATTCAACATATATGCTTGTACACAACATAAGTTTACTTCTATTCTAGCTCTTTAAGGGGTTGGATTGCTCCATCTCCATAGACCTTTAAATGCATCTTATTGCTTTCCTCCTAATTCAAAATTGGTATGTTTATTTTCTTTTTGTAAGTCTCTAAGGCTCTACGTATTTGAGCTAACAAGTTACTGAGATGGGGACTTGATAAGGGTCTCATTAGTTGAACTTTTTCAGTTGCAGGGCGTACCCGAAGTCGTGCTTACAGCGCAGCGTCTGCAGATGTTGCGCTGAAATGAAGGTCGGGTCCTAGTCCTATCACAACATAGCAATATCGCACAAAAAAAACAAATATTGAGGCTTAATTTACTAGGGTCTGCCGTTTTTTGTGCCTATCACTGTATCCATCTTCCCTAAGTGGATACATTGAGTAATGCTTAATGACCTACTAACAACCACCTGCACAAACTTGTTATATTCCGCATTAAACTGCCGGGCCAAAGGTGGCATTTTGAACTCAGACGAAGCACTTAATGTATAGCTAAGGATATTTTTATAACCCCATTCCTTGTGAGCAGACATTGCATTCTATGTCTATTCTTGTTTTTCTGGTAGTAACGGAAAGGTCTCGCCATGATGTACGCACATAAAAAAACTCAAAACTCGGTGGTCAGAACGCTGTTTACAGGGTGGCTAGTAAGTCCTGTCTCACAGAATTTTGGCTATATTTTCATAACCGATCGATATTTTGCTATGAAATTTTTTCCCCAAACCACACCATGGTCTTCAGTTGCAATGATC
>JAQIWI010003500.1:0-10068 GCA_034698825.1 Deuterosminthurus bicinctus
ACTGTGAGTGAAAGTTTAGCTTATGAGCCATAAGTAACAAGTCGAAAATATGTGAACAGCTTTTGTTTTGTAGGACTTGTCGTGACTTCACATCACAAGGAGTGGAGGGTCTGGTTAACCGGCTTCGTAACATTCAAATGCTGATCCTCATGTACAATCAAGCCTACCGTTACGTACATTTTGCATGGAAAATCAATTGGATCGTGGGCTGCATATTGTGTACGTCCTCGGGAATTTTACTAATTCACATAAGTATATTCCAAGCCATCGCTTATTTTCTGTGTGGAACTTACGCTGGCCTACTGCACTGCGTACTATTTCACAAAGCATTCTTCATTCCTGTTCTCATGACGGAAACAAAGAAGAAAATTAGTCACGTGATCAAGGTGAATGTAACTCATGCGCACTCCAAGGCAGTTTTGCTGAAGTCAATACGTGCTGTCCCTACAATTGCAATTAAAGTTGGCCATTTCCACACTTTTAAACGAATGTCCACACCAAATTTCCTCAGTTTTGTAGTGAGGAAAATCACCAAGATTTTAATTGCTGTCCGAAATCAAAATTCATGGATGTAGGAATTTCTGCTCGTTTAGGGCCGATTGCTTTGAAACGAACATAACTAATTATTACTGTGGAAAATTTGGTTGGAAAGTAATTATGTGCGTTTTCCCTTCTTTGGTATGGTTGACATTGACATAACTATCGATTTCGCGTGGGCAATTCCGTTGAGTTCCACCTTTTAGGTACCCCTTAATGTGCTATCGCTATCGTTAGTCTGAAACTCTATAGGAAACTTAAGCAAACTTGTACAATTTCGTGCTTGTACCTCATGTTTACTACTTTCTTAAATTGAATTCCTTCATTCATCACTCTGCAATAAAGAAAAATGTTCCCCAAAAATTACACAGGAAAAGGCTAGATTTTGGCTTTGATTTTAGCTCAACATTTTAGGATCCCATTTTGTTGATTTTCTCCCCTATTTCAGTTGATATTGAAACCGGCAAATTCAGTCTTTTAAACAACCCTCGATAGCACTTCACTAATGCCAAAGAGAAAGACCAGAGTGATGAGGACATCAATTTGCATAAAGGGTTAGTATACAGGAAAACTGTGAGTAGACTCGCTAGAAAAGTCAAACTGCTAGTCAAAATGCCGAGTTTCCCAATGAAACTGCAATATTTTCCTCTCTATCCGTACCACCTTTTGCTCTCTCATCGGCTTCTTGCCCTTGTCGTTTGACGTGAAAACTTGTAGAGTATTTCTCCGAGAATCATGCTGGAGACGTTGGCTTTTTTGGGCGCTTTACACGTGGATGGTAATTCGGGCTAAGATAACGTTTGGCAAGTGCATTGCTATTTTGGGAGTTGAAGGCGCGGAAGTTTCTAGAGATTATCTTCCATTTCTGATTCTGGGATGGTTTTGTCCTTGGGCTACATGTGTGACGGCCGTGCTTCTTTCGAATGCCATTCGAAAAAAGCACGGAAGTCACAATGACGGTTTGTAATCTAGTTTTTAAAGGTGTGTTTTAATTATTTATGATTCGCAGATATCATTCATTGCTTCCTTCACAGGGGGCTTGTAAATTTGCTGGTTTTTACATCCGTTTAATTGTGGTAGGTGCAACAGAGAAGATCCCTCGGAAAGCGACTACATTTAAGGACTTGATTATGTTTCTCACTCCATGGAACATCCCAATGACTGCTGGACTATACAGAGCTATAACCATAGTGCTACCGAATGCACCATTCAGCCTCTACCCCCTTGTCCCCGAATACCTCAAGTCCATCTGTACCCTCGGTTTTATTTTATGTGTGGAAGTTGCTTATGCAAGTTACGTAGCCACAATTTTAGTGTTTTTAATTAACATTTTGATATTATTTTTTGAAAAATGTGTGGAGACTGGGCGGGAGCTGGTTGAAAAAAGTGGACGGTAAGACCAAAGGAAAACATATTTTAATGTTTAAAAAATTCATATACTAGTCTTTGGTTTGCAGCATACAAAATACAAGACAGGCAGATTCGAGCGCGGAGGAGCTGCTCATGTGCATGCGAGCTTTTCAACTTCTTCTATCAATTTACAACAATGGCTTTTCCTTCATCCATTTCACTCGGAAAATTAATGTCCTGGCTGCCCTTGTCCTAATAGTATCAATTGCCATTCTTCTCATTCACGAAAATGTTTTACTTTCAGTTTTCTACGTGATTCTTGGAGTCCAGGCTGTCTTGCTGTATTAGAGCCTTGATTGCCCTTCGACGTTATTGATTTTGTGCTGTTTAAAATGTAATACTTGTGTGTAAACTCTGCAAAAACTTTTAAGGGCGAAGAATCAAACTTTTAGGTACCAATAAACTCCTAAGCGGAGAAATTGGAAATAAATTCACTTTTATCGAATAACTGGAGAAATATTGCAATGTTTGATTGCTCTGACTATTAAAGAAATAATTGAGGCATTTTAACGACGTAGGCGGTTAAATCCTTTAAACCCGTATGGGAATTGATTGCACAAATATTAATAACCGAAAATAATAATGGATAATGGGAATGTAAACAAAAAGTCCTTAAGCAAATAGCTTGTGGTATTAGAAATTGTTTGCCATGGTTCCCTTGGATATGTCGGATAATTACCAAGATATTAAGATGCCAAAAAAACCCGAGGCACCGATCATTCCAAGGAGAACGCGAAAATTGTTGCCGAACAACAGTTTGAGGGAAAATGGTGACCGCTAAGCTGCTTCGCGTAGCCCTCCTCCCGTATGTCAGTTATTCTGCGCAGGCGCTTTTACCCTTAACCTTTGACCTGAGGACATGTAGGATAAAAGAACAAACGTCTGGGTGGTATCGAATAGTGTGGAAATTAATGTTCTTTTGGATGAATGTACGAGGGATTCTGTTCCTGTACAAGGCTGCTGAGGTTGCACTACGGCTTTATAATGAACAAATAATATTTTTTCCATTCCTAATCGCTGTAGGCCATTCAATTTTTATGGTCAGTTTTACGATATATTTGACCTTCATCAAGTACCCCGAAGTGACCATTGGTGTTTTCAATTCACTTTTAATACAAGGTAAACGAATTGAACTCGGCATTATTCTTTCTCTAATTCTGAAAATTATAGTTCCAAGGAACCGATTTTGAAAATAAATTTGACGTATTTTCTCTTGCAGGAGAGGATGGTGGAGAAAAACGGTGGCGGAAGGTATCGTTGATTGAGTTGTTCATACTGACGACGCCATGGAATGTCCCAATTTTCAGCTTCCTACCGATCGTCATGTGCCTTTTAGCACCCCGTGCACCCTATAACTTATCTTCCCTTTTTCCTCAGTCTTACCCAACTGACAGCGTTTTAGTTTTTACACTTAGTTTATGTGACGGCGTATTTTCGTGGTATCTCTGCACGAATTTGTTTTTCATAGTGACCATGCTGCTTCTCTTCTTCCAAAAACATATTGAGGATTTCCGGAACCTACTCACGATTGTTGGTCACCTGTAAGTGGGCTACTGAATCATAAACCACAAGGTGTAGACAAAGTGAAAAGTAATTTGTTTTACTTCCTAGGACTACCATAGACTCTACATCACGAGGAATGATGCATAGGCTGCTGAAAAGGCTTCGTCACATTCAAATGCTGACTCTTTTGTACAATCAAGCCTACTGCTACTTGCACTTTGCATGGAAAATCAATAGCCATGTCTGTTGCATTTTATGTACGACATCAGGAGTGTTGCTCACCCACACTAACACATCCCTAGCCATAGTTTATTTCATCTGTGGAAGTCAAGCTGGGTTCGTTTACTGCCTGCTCTTTCACAAAGCATTCTCCATTCCAGTACTCATGGAGAAATTGAGGAAGAAAATTGGGCTTACGGTCAAGATGAACTCACCTTATGCGTACGAAAAAGCAATAAGGATAAGTGGATGCGAGCACTCCCTTCGATTGCTATTAAAGTTGGCCATTTCCACGCTTTTGAAAGAATGTCTACACCAAATTTCGTGGGTTTTGCGGTGCACAAAATCACCAAGACTTTAATTTTTGCCCGAAATCGGATTTAAATGACATGTTGGGGGGTCGTCGCCCGTCGAGAGAAAACTCGATTGTCTTTCAAATTAATAGGTCAAATTAATCTTTCAAAAGAAGATAGGAAAATTGAAGCCGACTACTTTTCATTTTCTTTTCGAGTGGCTTATTGTCTTCTAAAATCCTCAGTGAAACGGCCCGGAAGGAAAGCCGATGACTCCAATGGAAGGACTTGTAAGCATAAGGAGTGGTAGAGGTATTTGGAACAGAGCGGCGGAGAAACTATGGACAGTAGTGAGGTCAGAAAATTGTAAATCTGTTAAGTTCCCTTAATATGTTTCAGGTTGAAGGAAGAAGGAGCGAATTTATTATTTGAAGGAGGAAGGAGCAGATGCTGGAAACATTGTTTCTCCTGGACATCATCAAAGCAAAGCTAGTTTGTGAGGGACTCAGGTTGGAAGACTTGAAAACCAGGTGAGTAAGAATTTCTTTTTTTTAATTAATTAGTTTTTTTTCTTAATTTAATTACCTTGTTCGAAAGAGATTTAATTCGCGAAAACCTATCATATCGGAGTTTCGCAGATTTTGTTATTGACTAGCATATAATTGACAAACTATTCTAACTTATGCTATTTATTCAATAAATTCGTAATTCAGAGGATGAGGGCTTCATGAGGTCTGATTTGGAATGGTAACGCATCTCTGCTAGGTGGGTTAAGTGGAGGGAGGTTTTCTTAGTGCCGAAGCTCACATACTAGGAGCAGAATTTGTGGAATTTCAGAGTTGGTCTACCAATTCTACCAGGAAGAGGTGTCATGTCTCGATCACGCCTATTAATAGCTGTGTAGTCGGTGCTATTATCTTAAACTTTCGAATCTCTATAAATTTTCGCGTGAGATGCTCCATACTGGGCGAGTAAATTTTCAAAAATTTCGCAAGTGAAGTATGACGTTAATAATATTTGGAATTGTTTAAATCTTTTGTTGCAAATAATTGTTTTGCATTGCCATTGTCATCTAGCCAAACGAAGGATACGATTTTGGATCTTTGGTTCTAAATCAGTACGAGAACATGTTCGATGGCATTCACGAAAGCTCGTCGTGACTTGCACCATATAGACATAAAACCACGTTGAAGGCATTGAGAATTTCGAAGATGTCCGTAAATACTAATAAATGCAAGATCCAAAAATGTCATGTCAACATCTGCTTTTTGTCTACGACTTCCCTTGCATATAGTAGCTAGCTTAACAAACATGTCGTCAGAGGTGTGTGGCTTCAAGGTTATGTCCTTTAATCGTAAATTCACAATCCACGAGTCTTCGCCATGGAAATTGAAAAAATTAACAGCTACAAAACTGCGACAGTAGTTTTTGCGTAGTGATTTCTTATGTTTAATGCCAACTTAATTCATAAATTCACACTGAGTATTAGTCAGATTAGGCTTCGCTGTATTTAAGCACGAAAAGTAGCTTGAGATAACCTGGGTTGGATACGTTGATGGCGAAATAATGATAAAGAGACTCATGGTGTGCCACAAATATCAATGGTGAATCGTAAGGTGCAGTTTAGTCAGCAACAGGGTTTTGAATGGATCAAGGTATGGCAAGAACTCTTGTAGTGCCTAATGAGTAAAAAACGAAGCTATTGAACAATGGTAATTAGGCAACGTCACTATTGAAAACATTTTAGCATTGTCATAACCAGTTAAACATCTACTTTGATAGAAAAAAACCTTTGATGCATAAACGAAAATTATTGTCTGAAAGCTTTGATCAAATAACCAATTCTGGGCGGAGTGTGTCATAAAAGAATTTGTGGAAGACAAGTCCAGGAGGATTTTCAGAAGAGTTGCTTACACACTAAAAGACTACGTCTTTATCGTGTTCTGCAACTTTATTGAAAAGAGCCAAAAAATGTTCTTACAATTTGACCTTTATGATGCCTCCTTAATAATTTAAAATAGGTGAAAACTGATATCTTGGTTGATGATAATTTTTCACATTTACCTTTTATTCATGCAAAATCTATTTCTTGACGTACTAGATGAGCTTTCAAGCGGTTCTGTGCAGACCCTTGAAAAATGCGAAAGATTTGACTTGTGAGTTAGCTTTAAATAATTATGTTTACTCACTGTTTTTTACTTTAGCGGTCGAACACGCATTCATTTTATCATTTTCCTGTTACATAATATTTACAAATTTTGACAATCAGAATGTTACACCAACTAGTAGAGTGAATCTGCATAATCCATTTACGTAAAGGGACCGTCATAGAACGGTCCAGGGAAACCCCGCCATCCCCTTAGGCTCCGACGCCAAAACGAACCTTCTCTTCCGGGCTTGATGCTGCTACTCTTGCCAGGTAACTAGACAAAGTCCTGCTGGCTGGCTTACTCCAATGGCAAGGGGGCGTTCACAGGTTCAGGCTCTATCCGAGGTGATGTCCATTTCAGTCGTACAGAGGGGATGGTATTGCTGACCATCAATGCATCGTTCTACACCCGGGGCGGCACAGCATTCACTCACTTTATCCAAATTTTTGGTTGCCTACAATCGAGCCAGGGAATTGAACCCTCAATGTTGTTGTTCAACGGAGGCTCTAGCCTCTTGACCACGGTGATTCGTTTGAGTTAGCTTTGAAAACCGAAGATATTAATTTGTACTCGAAACTTTGCGCCATACTTGAAATAAAAGCGTGCAAAAAGAAACTGATCTTGCTCCACGTAAATTAAAATTTGTACTAAAAAAGCTGTTTGCCTGATAAAAAAATAAAAACGTGAACAAAATAGTCATTGCTTTAGATTACTGTGGATGAGTTTTGTGGAGTTTTAAATGTACAGAGAATCTCGTTTATGGTTCACAATGCCGTAAGTCCTCAAAGAATGGATCTTTTAAATAAACAATGAATGTGTCCACGCCTATAATCGTATACTACAGATGTCGATTAGGCTCAAAAACCCCTGGCACGACCAAACTTAAATGCAGGAATTGGCTAAAAATTTTAAGCCACAGCCGAATTAACAATTTCAGCTATGAAATATTTCTCATCGAATTTTAACCCGTGCAAACCCTTTTTCTTGTCCACCTCGCTCCAATGATATGGTTTTTCGTCCATGCAGTACAAATATGACACTTAATCTTTTTTCATGAACTCTTTGGCCATGTCTTGTTCATCCGAGAGGCCACGATTACATGATGAACTCCTTCAACTCGATCATTATCGTCTGGATGCTTGCATAATATTTTTGGAGACCGGAGGCTTCACATTGGCATTGTTCAACTTCCCAATTTAGCGCCTACGTCCTAAATTTTTTTTCACACTTTGTAGATTATCAATTTTGTAAGCAGAGATATCCGCTACACAAACCAAAAAACTCAATGTAAACGCACCGTTTCAATGATTTCCAAGCCTTGCGAAACCGGTAAAATCTTTTAAAGAACTTTTAGGTCTTTTAGGGTGTAAGCGGAAAATATTTCAATTTTTGTTTTTGTAAACCAAAAAAATTGAATAACATCGTCGTTTGTATACCCCCGATTTTGGAGGTCAAACTCTGTCAAAATAAAAAATCTAGCAACCTGAAGTAGTGCATCGGTGCCATTAAATGTAGATAGACAACATTTTGATTTTCGTATGTGACAGCATGCTCAGCATTGCGTCGCATGATATGGAAACCATTGAAACGGTGCGTTTTTATTGAGTTTTTCGGTTTGTGTAGCGAATATCTCCGCTAATTCTTGTCCGACTTCAGTGAATTTTTTTTGTTCGATAGAGAGTTGTCTAACGTCCAATGCAATTTCTCATTTTTTTGTTTTCAAGTTTGAAGTGAAGTTATGCGCAAAAAAATATCCCAAAGTCCGTCAAGTATTGATGTCCGTGTCAACAGATCGTCGTTATTTTTTATTGTCTTTCAAACAAACAAAAGTTTGTCAAAATTGGACCACTCGTTCAGGAGATATGAGAAAACCCCGATTTTTCGGGGGCCAGAGATCAATCCGGGTAATAGGGACCAAAAATGGTGAAAACTAGTCCTGCACAACTAACTCAGTTGGATATGACAGAATTTTTAAACCCTAAGGCCACCTTGCCCAGGCCGGCTGCGAAATGACTTAAAACATACCGAAGTTTGGAAAAATGCAAAAAACATATGGTTTTTAATTTAACCCAATTAAAAATCTGTTTTAGGTGGAGTATCCAAAATGAAGTGCAAAATTTCTAGCTACAGCTTTTTGTCTTTTGAATGAGGTATGCCGCATAAAAATCGATCAAGCAGTCTAGGAGGAGATAGAGCTCACATTGCTCGGGAGCAATGTGAGCTCTATCTATGTAACCATAAGCAATGAGGGACCTCTTTGCTTATGGTACCGGTATCAATAACTGGTAAGTACCCGAAAAAATTCACAACCCTTGTAACCTATATCCGAATAAATCGATACCGTTATCATTCAATACTGAAATCCATACCGATACCCGCATAAATAATACGGGTATGGGTTTTTCAAACTACCAATGGCAACGAGCACAAAAATACGTGGTACGTTCATATTTCAGGATAAGTTGACGTGTCCTCCAACGTCTCACTGTACTCCATTCAAATTCTCGGTAGCGTTTCTCATCGACCATTGTTCTGGAAAAACGAAGAAGGTTGAAGACTAACGTCTGTGAAGGACTAGATAAAACTAGTATTTTTGTATTGACGATTTTGACAAACGTTGACACAAAAATGAGATGTTGTTCTAGGACAGCTTGGCAGGAATTGATTGATTAATTACCCTCCTTATGCCATCATTATGCGAAGCATTGTGGTTTCCCGGCTGGTATTGACGGCCCAATTGGACTTCTTAAACTACTAGCTGCGCGGTTGATGCGTTCTACTCTTTTTAGATTATAATGTATTGACAATTGTAACACGGGTTGACACAGAAACGAGAGGTTGCTGAGTTGATTGATTTACTACTCTCCTCATTCCGTCATTACCAGCCGGAAAACCACATGCTTTACATAATGATGGCCCTAGGAGGGTAATTAATCAATCAATTCCTGCCAAGCTGTCGTACAACAATATCTCATTGTCATCTCTTTGTCACAATCGTCAATACGAAAATATTCGTTTTCAGTCCAAGTTCATTTTGTTCTAGTTTTATCTAGTCCTTCAAAGACGTTAGTACTTCAACCTTCTTTGTTTTTTCAGAATGTTGGTCGATGAGAAACTGCGATCTAACCGCAGATTTTTAAACATCTGCACGAAACTTGGGTTTCTACCATTTCAACTGCTAAATGACGGACGCCAGATGGCCCTCAGTATTCCAATATTTCAAAGGGCAGTTTGGATTGGCCTGCTTTCAGCATCAGTTTTCTACGCAGGATACATTAACGTGCGTTTTTTGGAAACTCTACTGAGGAATCAGAAGACCGACTTTTCTGAGTTTGGACTTCATCTTTCACGTTGTGTCATATCTGTTGTGATGACTTTCTGGGCTTACGACGGATTTGCTGTTTATGATGGGGAGAAGGCAGTTATTTACAACTACACAAACGCCACGGTTGGTCAAGGTAAAAACTTAATTTGGTCTTTCTAACTTCAATGCCATGTCAAAAATCCCACAAAACGCTCATTTGATTCAGATAAAGGAAAAACGCAAGCAAAGTCGTTACGCTCATTTGTGCAAGATCAAATGGTGCTGAACCTTGCGAGTATGCTGTACCCGCTGCCTTTCTCTTTTGTTGGTTTCTTCCTATGGAAAACACATTCAGTTCAATTCCTCTACGCATTTTTACCTAAAGGATGGCAGACTATGACAGCACTGACGATGTGCTCATTGTTGGATTTAATTGTGACACTCTTCTGGATGGCTCAGGCTCATCTATTCGCCATCCACCACATGCTGTTCCAGCAAAAAATTGAGGTCCTGCTGACAAACGAGCTACGCTTCCATGCGTGAGTTGTTTTTGTATCTTCTGCTTTTCATTGAAAAACTAACGTGAGTTTTTGTTATTTGCTAGAAGTTGGTGCCCTCTCGAGGATTTAAAAAACAAAGTCATGATGATGCG